>BRDA01025696.1:0-13934 GCA_036984385.1 Crenuchus spilurus
GGAGATTTGCATGGAGGAATGAGCCAAAATACCAGCTACAGTGTGTGCAAACCTGGTGAAGACTTACAGGAAACGTTTAACCTCTGTCACTGCCACGTTACAAAGTATTGAGTTGAACTTTTGTTATTAACCAAATACTTATTTTCCACCATAATTTACAAATACATTCTTTACAAATCCTACAATGTGATTTCCTGGATGTTTTTCTCATTTGTCTCTCATAGTTGAAGTGAACCTATGATGAAAATTACAGACCTCTCTCATCTTTCTGAGCAGGAGAACTTACACAATCAGTGACTGATCATTTGTCTCTCTGTGTACTCTATTCACTCTGTTCTTCAATGATCAGGACCCCCCACAGAGCAGGTGGATCATTCTCAGCACTGCAGTGACACTGATGTGATGGTGGTGTGTTAGTTTTTAAACACCTCAGCATCACTGCTGGTGGACCAATCAAAACTAACCAGACGCTGTTCCGTCAGTGAAGGACTAGAGGATCAACACAAACTGTGCTGAGCTCCTGTCTCTGACTTTACATCTACAAGGTGGACAAACAAGGCAGGTGTGTCACAGAGTTTAACATCTCCAGCAGCTCCAACACACTCTAACACACCACCACCACAGAAGTGTCACTGCAGTGCTGAGAATGATCCTCCTGCTCTGTGGGGGGTCCTGATCATTGTAGAACAGAGGACACAGAGAAACAGATGGACTACAGACTGTAAGTGCACCTGTATACTCAGCAGAGCTAAAGTTTAGATACAAGGTCTGTGTACCTAATAAAGTGGCGTAAACAGTGAAATTTAGTCTGAGATCACTAAACTCTGGCCAAACGACTGAAATATGAATGTATTTCAACAGTCAGCCTTTAATCCGCAGCCTGATGGTCAGCTGAGGTATGATTACACACTTCAGATCACGTTTTGCTCCTCAGTGCAGAAAAAACGTCAATTTTAACACAATTTCAGAGTAAAAATGCTTTTAAAGTGTACTTCACTTCTATTATATCACTTCACCCCGTCCTACCTCCCCATACGCTTCAATATTCCTTAGAAAAGTACACTTGCATAAGCTGTGCTAATTTTGTGTTTGACCTATACTTTCTAAAAATACTCGTGGAGATGCTGCACTACTTTCCCGCCTATTCATTTTAATTTAAAATCACACTTCAACCAAATACTAACGTGTAGGACATACTGAACCCAAGTCCGCTCCAGGATATAATACATTATTTAATCTTTCATAACGTGTGCATATGAGCAGATTACAGGGACACTGGGATGTAGGTTTCTATAAATTTTAAATTAAGAAAACTAACAGCTGGAAACAAAGAGGAATATTTATAGACTGTCACTGGCCGATTAAAGAACACAGAGAATTTACACTTTAAATGAGCTGATCAGCACTTTCTGCTGAATCAAACTATTAAAATAATATAAACGGATGGTTTCCATCACATGGCTTAATGGTAACCATTAGAGAACACTGTAGAACACATTTAGATCCCATTACAAGTGCATCTCCCAAAATTAGAATGTGTTCAAAAAGTTGAAAAATTAATATATTTAACATATTTTATATTAGGGTGGCACGGTGGCTTAGTGGGCGGCACGGTGGCTTAGTGGTTAGCACATTCTCCTCTCAGCGCTGAGGTCTTGGGTTCGAGTCCACATCTGAGCGGAGTTTCCATGTTCTCCCCGTGTCTGCGTGGGTTTCCTCCGGGGTCTCCGGTTTCCTCCCACAGTCCAAAAACATGGAGGTCAGGTGAATTGGCTACTCTAAAAATGTCTGTGTGTGTGTGTGTGTGTGTGTGTCACCCAGCGATGGACTGACACCCTTTCCTGGGATTAGTTGAATAGTGTAATGCCCTGCCCTGTGCCCAGAGATAAGGATTAAGGATCCTGATAAGGATTAAGCAGGTGTGATAATGGATGGATATTTTATATATAAATATTAAGGCTGCAAGAAACAATCGCTTTGAGCTCGAATTGCGTTTCTAACATTGAACGATTCAGAATCAATTCTTGTTTTTAAAAAATTAATTTTTTTTTGCGGGTGTGGATGTGCCTTCTCAGCCACCGTAGTGCTAGGCCAAACAAGGAAGCAGTGTGGGCTACGTACAGGCATGCAAACCAAGCCGTGGTCTTTAAAAGCAACCATTTGGAAACACTTTGGATTTTACCGTCAGCCCGGCCGGGTAAGAGAGGGCTGGACGTGACTCACGTGATTTGCAGAGATTGCAACGGTAAAGTATTTCCTTTAGAAAATCCATTTGTGACCCCGAGAATCAATTCTGGATCGATTCGTTCCATTCCCAAAGATTTGCAGCCCTAATATATATATACATATATTTCAGCCTTTTTTATTTGAATGTTGATGTTTGAGTAGAAATTGACTCCAAATTAAAAATTCTAATAATGTGAGATTCTGGATTTCTGATTTTAAACATTAAATCTAAATAAAAGACTTGAAATGTGTCACTTTGTGTGTAATTAATATAAAATATGTGACCGTTTACATTTTTTAATTCACTTATGAACAAAAATTCACTTTTTCACAATATTACAGATATTTTTAGATGCAGTAGGAGATGTCAGGCACCCTTTAAGTCATTACATTCTGATGCCACACCAAAATAATATTACATCACTAAATACCATTACTAACCATTAGATACCATTAGAAACCAACAGGGTTAGTTGCCTGGATAATTTATTTACAGACTGCCAACGTGTTTTCATACACACACACACACACACACACACACACACAGTCATATTAAAATATTATGACCACCCTAATTTGTAATAAACTCACAGATGTCATGTGACAGGGTTTGTATGTATGTATAGTGAGCACAGCAGTCAGCTGTAGCAGATCATCATGGAGGTGAAGTGATGGTGTGAAGTGTGGTGGTGGGAGTATCACAGCACTAACTGTGTGAGATGTACAGCTGCGGTAGTGAAGCTGAATGGACTGCTTGTACATTGAGCCTCCCGACAGTATAACAGCGATGCCCCACGGACCACTGATGCCAGAGGGGACCGACGCCTCCAGTGAGTGCCACCGAGGACACAGGAGCAACGAGGAGAGTGTCAGGGATCAGGGCCGAGTTCACTTCAAACCAGGGGTGGTCATAAGAGTCTGATATTATCTGATGGCTTGCAGACCATCCGTCATCCTCCTGATCATGTTCCAGTGGGTTGTAATGGGGTTCAGGTCTGGTGACTTGGCTGTATATATGTATTGAATTGAAAGCTCACGTTACCAGTAATTTAGTATAAATTATTAAAAAGTTCAATACTAATTATTTCACCTACTCGGCTCATTATTCCGTTTATACGGGCTGGGAGCAGCGATGACCTCATCTTTAATATAAGACAAAGAACGTCATAAAGCAGGACTGTGGGTTTCAGACTCAGCCGGCTGTGTTTAACAGACTTAGCTTAATATCAGCCGGGCCGGACAGTACACGAGTCTGTCCGGTTGGGCCGGCCAGGCTAAACTGTGAGTTACCTCCTCGCTGGGACTGGATCTCTTTCTTCGCCTGCTCCAAAATGTTCTTGATGGCATCGTCTGACCCAGTTTCTGGAGTTCGGATGCGAGGAGTGATGCTCCCTGCCACGGAGGGTAAGAGTAAGAAAGAAAAGGAGTGGGGGAGAGAGGGAGAGAGAGAGAGAGAGATGAGGTGAGTGGGATGGTTGATCAGAGACGAGTTCCAAAGCTTTCCCTTTGACTGTTAGATCAATGGCAGCCTTTGAGAACTTGGCATCAAGTGAGGGTTTCAGTAACACGTGAAAGCTCTGCTTTCAAAGCTGAGAAAACTGGAGAAGAAAACAGAGTTGAAAGTATCACAACAAATGGGGGGAGAGAGAGGAAGCACTGCAGCAACACTTTGGGCTTTCAGGTGTTACACTGGAGCTGACAGAAGAGCCAGACTGACAACATGGCACATATACAGACACTGTGCAGAGGACAGAGGGACGCGTCTCCGAGTGGACAGACGTGTTTACACAACCTCAGAAGACCTCCTGAGATCCCCTGCACAGATTATTTACTCTTAGGTAGATCATAGGCTTTAAAACAATATCACACACAAAAGTCTTCTCAAGTCCCCCAAAATCTTTTCTAATGAGATCTGAGCCACTTTTAGTCTCAGTCCAGAGCTCAGACCTGAGTCTACAGCGAGGACATCAAACCACAGCTACTTACTACTGATCTGAGATATATATATATAGAAATAATGTATAGATATAATATAATAATGTGTAGATCATATATTACACAGAAATAAGAATAGAAAGTTAGAATAAACAGTAAATAATATGAGGTCGTTTAGTATAACAGGGTGAAATACAGCGGTGACGATATAATATATTCAATATAATACATTGTGATATTGTGAGTTAGGTGATATTGAGGTTTTTTAAATCTAATTTTAGCAACGCCTTACACTACTTATTTCTGTTCTGGATGAGTCTAATGGCTGAAGATACATTACAACACTTCCATCTAGTGGTGAGGGGGTTGAACACAACACATATCTTCACATGTAAACACTTTAAAGTCCTCAATATTACTACTACTACTAATAATAATAATAATAATGATAATGATATATAATAACAACAACAATAATAAAATAATAATAATAATAATAAATAAATAATAATAAATAAATAATAATAATAATGATATATAATAATAATAATAAAAATAAATTATTATTATTATTATTTACTATTATTAATATTAATAATAATAATATATAATAATGATATATAATAACAACAACATTAATAAAATAATAATAATAATAATAATAATGATATATAATAACAACAACAACAACAACAACAATAATAATAATAATAATAATAATAATAATAATAATAATAATAATAATTTTAAAAAATATTATTATTATTGTTTTTTTTTTTTTTTTTTTTTTTTTACTATTATTAATATTAATAATAATGCTACTAATAATAATATATAATAAAATAATCTGTATTATTTTACAGCCACACTTTTTATATATACACCTCTACCAAATGGTAGAGATCAGAACACAAACCACACATACATAAATGTAAAAATACAATAACATGCTAACTTTATGAACTTTTGTGACTTTTAAACATATTTACTCAGCATTGCTGTTTAAGAAAATGTTGCACTTCTAGCGACCTCTAGTGGATGTTTTCAGCACTAACGTACCTCTACCAATTGGTAGAGATGGCACAAACAGGATGTTTAATAGTTAAGTTTAACATCATTTTCAATAAGCTACAGTGAATCAAAAATAGTTGATCAGAAGAATAAAGTGTTAAAAATCAATGCTGTGTTTCTGAGTGCTTATGATACTCATGTTCTTAAAGCTCTAGTCAGGATGTTTCTGACACAAATCAGACTCGTCCTGTGGTGTAAACTCTACCCACTCACCTCTCTGCCGGACCTGAATGGTCCGTAAGGCCAGGATGTTCTGTTCATCAGACAGGAACTGCTTCATCTTGATGAAGGGCTCCTTCCCTTTGACTGTCAGTTTCCTCCACGGTTTGGGCCGAGCCAGGATTTCGCTGACGGAACCTTGTGAGAGGCCCAGCACGTAGTGCCCGAACACCCGCTGACCGATGTTGTGTTTGAGCAGCTGCTCTTTGACCTGATAGGCTATCTCCGCCGTGTCCAGCTGATCGTCGTCCCCGCCTCCTGAACTCCCGCTCTCTGACTGGTCGCTGCTGGGTAAGCCCGTTTCCAGGGCCATGGGCCCCGAAGAGCCCGGATTAGCTGACATTAGGGCAGCTTTGGCAGCGAACAGAGCTGTGGGGAAGGCCAGGAGGGAGGAGCTGTCCTTCTTAAAGTGTGGAGAGAGGAGCTGCTTCTGCAGGAGCTGCTCTCCCGCAAGCTTCTCTCCAGAGAAAGGGGAGACCGAGAAAGGGCGCGGGAGGTCGTGGGCCGTGGGCGCTCCGTCGGAATTGGGCAATCCTGGACTGGAGGAGGACTGACCATCCATTGGTAACACCCCTGGAGGGGAGGAGTATGAGCCCATAGGCCGGCAGTGGTCCTTACTGGAGCCGTCGGATTGGTCTTCTTAACGGAGACCCAGAAGAATGCACAAATCATTAATATCATGTATCTACAGAAGATCTGTGATGTTTATCTACTTTAAGGCCATTAGAGACAGTCATGCGTCTTTGCCAGTCTAGGAAAAGTTTGAGGACACTGGAACTCTTTGATTAAGTCTTTTGATTACTTACTAACATGCAGCTCCATTTTCATGTGCTTAAAGAGCAAGTTCTGCACATTCAGCATCATTTTTTATGTTTTTGAGCATTTTTGACTACTGACATCACATTAAAGAGAGAAAATGTGTGTTGTATGCTATTCTTAAAAGTAGCAGAGTGCAAATATCAGAAAAAAATGTTAATTGAATTAAAAAATGAGCCTGTTTAATAGAAGATGTAAGAAACTTTCATATCAGTGCTGTTCATCATCAAAACCCTGCGTTTCAATACAACATAACACACTGCAATATAATGTCACACTGTAAGCAAGGCTACACATTACCAGACTGAAATGAGTCAAATCCATTTTTTTTGCCTTAATGTGAACAGATCTGATTTTTTCACATCTGATTTGATTCACTTTCATATGTGGTCCTAAACAGAACATGTATCCAATTTGTGAGGATGTGACTTGAATCAGATCAGATTTGATGTCTTTGTGTCTGTTCACATGTGTTTAGTGCTAAACCAGTTCTGACTTCACTTGTTTACACACAGAGCTGCTAAAACATCAGCCACCTGGCTTTTATTCACCTTCTCCACCTGACAGCAGTTTACTGTCCTCCTGAGCTAAACACCATCATCAGATACTAACACTGTTTACCTGTTTTAACACAATCAGACTCACTAATGCAGGGCTGCCAGGTACCAAAAATCCTCCAGCACAATGTATCACAAAAAACGCAATAAACAAACTGATAATAGGCCAACATCTAAAGTGTGTCATCACAGACATTTTAAAAAGATAACTTACTATGTCATTCATTTTATTCTATTTAAACCAAAAACCCACCAAATCTGAACTTTTTCTCCAACTGCATTTTAGCAAACCTGGCAACCTTGCACAAATACGATGATTTTTGTTGTTGGTGACGGAGAATAAACATATCAATGTATGCAAGTATGTGATTACAGAGAGAGATTTGTTCACATTACAGGCAGATACAGAACACTTCTGAGCAAAAAAATCTCATTTTAAATCTAATTTGAGGAAAACGGTCAGAAGTGCATCGTTACACTAGTTTCTGTTAGACTAGAAGAGTCCAATGGCTGAAGATTACAACACTGCCTTCTAACTTAAAACAAACCACCAAACTTTACATGTAAACTATTCAAAAAACATCAGTCCTGTGTTTCTGAGAATCCATATCATTAAACTTTATATTGTGATACTCAAGTCTATCAATATTTTCATGCACCCTTAATTCTTATTCCATAAATTTGGGCTTTGTGGAGCACCTCACCCCAGATTAAAATATAGATAAATTAAAGCTGCTTTTTAAAAGATTTGGAATAACAAGTGTCCTCAAACTTCTGCTACAAGCTCAAAATGGACCAAAATCTGAAAACTCACCGTTACTGTGGAGGACCCTGGCTTTGTCCATCAGAAACTTATGGGAGGGAAGGAAGGCCTCTTTGTCCAGCAACAGAGCCTCTGCAGCTTTGGCAGATTCCTGTATGGACACACACACACACACACACACACACAAAGCGAGTTAAACTCAGATTAATCAATGCTACTGGCTGTGGGTGCGCACATCCACATTATAGATGAAGGCTAGCGAGGCATTCACTTGCGTTTCCTCATTGACAGATCTGGACTATTGAAAGGAAAACAAAGGCTTTTTTGTGGAAAACTGAACTCATTTGTCTATTGTTTTGGGTGGCAGTGAGCAACTTGCCAATATAAGGCAGAATTAAGTCCTTTAGGACACTCTGTCTGAATGTGCCTAAATCCTACTGCTTTTATACAGGAACTACTTCAAATAAATGAAAAAAAATTTAGACTTTTTTGGTAAAATAACACTTCATTAGATGAGAAATGTCTTTTATTTGTTATATAAGAATACATGCTTACAATTTACAGCTAAACACTAAAAATCCAGGAGCTTTCATTTATTTCAGACTGCACAGCACTGAAGGGACTTCATGTAGGTTCATCTTACAGTTCAGATTTGTGCCACAAGAAGGCGCTTCAGCAGGACAGAAACTGACAGCTCAGTTCATGAAATCAGTAAAGAATTGGATGTAAAAATCAACACTTGTTTAACACTCATTGGCTACGTTCACATTACCAGGCTGAAGTGACTCAAATCTGATTTTTTGCCTTAATGTGAACAGATCTGATTTTCAGATTTGAGTAACATATGTGGTCCTAAACAGAAGACGTATCCAATTTCTGAGCATGTGACTTGAATGTGAGGTCAGATCAGATTTAATGTCTTTGTGTCTGTTAACATGTGTTCAGTACTAAACCAGTTCTGACTTCACTTCTGTTTACACACAGAGCTGCTAAAACATCAGCCAACTGGCTTTTATTCACCTTCTCCACCTGATCAGGAACATCTCCTGAGCCAAACACCATCTCACATCAGTTACTAACACTGCTTTAGTTTTAATACAGTCTTACAAATGCAGGGTTGCCAGGTACCAAAAATTCTTCTACCCAATATCTTACAGAAAGTGAGACTACACAAACTGTAAGTAGACAATAATCTAAAGTGTCTAATCACAGCTTTAACCCCCTGGAGACAAAATTCAGAAAAAACACTACTATAACTCTGCCAGTTTTTATCCTGGAAACAAAACTAAACATACCCCTGAAACATTAAAGGGTCTACTTTTCAAATATATATTGCCTGAATCAAAATATATTTTTAGATTATTGTGAGAGGAGCTTAAATAAGGAGAGACACATCTGACACATCTCGTATTTTCCTGCCAAAAGACATGCTCTGTCATTCATATGATAATGACATGATAATTCCACACATTCCATTGGTAGGATCTGTGGAATGTGCATTCAACAAAGACCTCTCACCTGAGTGTTCACACCTATCTCATGAATATTCAGTGTAGGGTTAGTAGCTGAGGAAAACAGAGTGTCACCTCACATTAGTTAAGCTTTAGAAATAAAACCACATACAATGTCTAAAAGCTGTAATGAGCAATGTGTAGCCAACACCTCCGTTTATTCAGTTCTGAGCTCAAAAGTCTAGTCTAGAAATGTTTAGAGTGTGTTTTCACAAAATATCAGCACATCTGAAAACTCTGTTTAGTCTAACAGTTAAGTCTTTAATGTGAACACAGCCTCTGTAACAGAGTCTTTAACTAGCAACTCAAAATAAACAAACAAGTTCAGTAGAAAGAAGATGCTTCCAGCTTTCATATGACTCCTCCCCCTTTGTGTGGACCTTAGAAATGAAGAACGTCATGAAGCTCTGAATGGAAGGAGGAGATGCTGGACCTGCTGGTGACTCCAGACTATTTAAGAAGTTTAAAGTTAGATCTCACCTGGGATGAGCTTCCGTTGGCAGATGCCAGTTTCATTGCTTTGAGGATGCTGTAGGAGAAGAGGAGAGTTAATAGCTGTGTACTGTAGTCATCCACACACTCTGTATGTGTTCATGTGGCTTTTCTCTCTACCTGAGCTCTGTTTTGATCTCCTCGTAGTCCAGCTGAGACTGTAGTTTAGCCTCTAGTCTCTGTAACACACACACACACACACACACAGTCATTTCTAGTCACATCTTGTTTTGGCTCGAGCAGGACGTGAGCCGAGAAAAAGGAAAATAGTGTGTGTATCTGTTCAGCTCTGCACAACCAGCAGACACACAGAGACCAGCGAACACTCAGAGCAAACGAATAACAATGTCGGAGTTCTGCATGAGACAATCAAACATCTCATTTCAGTCTCCAGCTCCTCTGCAGCTCCGCTCCTCAGGTCTTAATTTACCTCCATCAAGCTCAGGAAGAACCTGACGGTCAGCTGACCACTTCTCATTATGTCTCAAAGTCGTCTCAGTGCCCATTTTACTGTATTTTACACACACTGAGAGCTCATTGAGAAATAATGATATCAACTGATTAATGAAGAGAAAAACAAACAGGTAACAGCAAGAGAACATCAGTGAGAAAGAGAGAAAGAAAGATAGTGAGACAGAGAAAGAAAAAGAACAAGAAAAAAAATAACGAGAATGAGAAAAACGGAGAGAAAGAAAGTGAAAGAAAGATGGAGAAAAAGATAAGAATAGCTTTTTTCAAAGAAAGAGTGATCGAGATAAAGGGAGGATAAAAAGACAAACCTGGAGAAAGATGGAGAGACAGAGAAAGAGAAAAAAAGAGACAAAATGTGAGAAAAAGGGAAAAAATTAGAGGCAGAGAGAAAGATGGGAAAAGATGAGAGAAAGTGGGAAACACAAAGTGAAAAAGAAAATGAGACTGAGATAAAGAGAGAAAGAGACAGAGAAAGAGAGATAAGGAGACAAAAAGTGACAAAGATGGAAAAAGATGAGAGAAAGCGAGAAAGAGAAAGTGAGAGAAAGAAAATGGAAGAATGAGACCAAGATAAAGAGAGAAAGAGACAGAGGAAGAATGAGAGATAAGGAGACAAAGGGAAACAGCAAGAAAGAAAAAGAGATGAGAGAAAAAGAAATAGGAAGTGAGAAAAAAGAAAGAGAGGACTAGAGAAAGAAAGAGAAAATGGAATAACAAGAAAGAGAGAGAAAGAGAAAAGAATGAGAAAGAGAGAAAATGAGAGAAAAGAAAGAGACAGAGAAAGAGAAAAGACTGAGAAAGAGAGAAAATGAGAGAAAAGAAAGACAGAGAAAGAGAAAAGAATGAGAAAGAGAGAAAATGAGAGAAAAGAAAGAGACAGAGAAAGAGAAAAAAATGAGAGAGAGAAAATGAGAGAAAAGAAAGACAGAGAAAGAGAAAAGAATGAAAAAGAGAGATGAGAGAAAAGAAAGAGAGAGAAAGAGAAAAGACTGAGAAAGAGAGAAAATGAGAGAAAAGAAAGAGAGAGAAAGAGAAAAGAATGAGAGAGAGAAAATGAGAGAAAAGAAAGACGGAGAAAGAGAAAAGACCGAGAAAGAGAGAAAATGAGAGAAAAGAAAAAGACAGAGAAAGAGAAAAGAATGATAGAGAGAAAATGAGAGAAAAGAAAGAGACAGACAAAGAGAAAAGAATGAAAAAGAGAGAAAAAGAGAAAAGAAAGAGAGAGAAAGAGAAAAGACTGAGAAAGAGAGAAAATGAGAGAAAAGAAAGAGACAGAGAAAGAGAAAAAAATGAGAGAAAATGAGAGAAAAGAAAGACAGAGAAAGAGAAAAGAATGAGAAAGAGAGAAAATGAGAGAAAAGAAAAAGACAGAGAAAGAGAAAAGACTGAGAAAGAGAGAAAATGAGAGAAAAGAAAGAGACAGACAAAGAGAAAAGAATGAAAAAGAGAGAAAATGAGAGAAAAGAAAGAGAGAGAAAGAGAAAAGACTGAGAAAGAGAGAAAATGAGAGAAAAGAAAGAGAGAGAGAAAGAGAAAAGACTGAGAAAGAGAGAAAAGAAAGAGACAGAGAAACAGTAAAACTCATTAATGTCTCACTGAAACTTTTCGGCCGGACTTACTTCGATAGCCTCGCTCTTATAGGCCAGTTGGCGCTCCAGCTCTGCGATCTGATTGGCTGAAGAATCCTGCACTTCCTGGAGAGTGAACTGCAGCCTCTGGACGTTCTCGAGCAGGCGCAGGATCTCTCTGTCCTTAGAGAACAGCACCGCCTCCATCCGAGATGCCGAACACTCGTCCTTCTCATCCCTCTCTCCTCTCCCCTGAGATGAGGACCGGGGGACGGCAGTGAGGAGGCCGGAGGGAGGAGGAGCAGAAAAAACATGAAAATCCTGTTTCAACTTCAAAATGTATGCCTTCATCCTCTCTCTCTCTCTCTCTCTCACACACACACACACTCTCAGTGTCTCTCTCTCGTCTCCTGTAATCATACGGCTTCAAAGAGTCACTAATGAGGAGTCAGTGGTGTGAGGGCTGCAGTGTGGACAAGTGACTCTTTCTTCTCACAGCAGTTTGGGATGAAATGAAGACTTTGTGACTCGTCCCTGAGAGCACTTTCTGTCCTTAATGTGAAAGTTTTCGGCGTGAGGGGATTCAGACGTACCTCACTGGGGCCCTCGTCTGAGGGGCCACTCCCTTTAGAAGCACCGGCGAGCTGTTCCCTCAGTCGCTCCACCTCCCTCTGCGCCAGCTCCGCTCTCTGCCATCAAACACAGACACACAGTCCAGCTTTGTAAGATCAGTGATGTGGAAGCGCTGAGTACAGTCAGTGTCTCACACAAACACTTCTGAGACTTACTGATGTGCTCCACTCTTAACTTTCTGACTGACACACTCTCTGTATTTACACAGCTCTCCATCGCCCCCTGCAGACACTCTGTCTAATAACAACTGAAATGATGAACTCTTAACTCTGCTGAATCTAGTACCAGTGCTAGAGTTAGGGTTAGACCAGGGTTAAGATTTAGAACCAGGATTAGGAAAAGCATCAGAGTTAGGACCAGCATTAGAGTTAGGTCCAGGGTTAAGACAACAGCTAGACTTAGGAACAGGGTTAGGACTAGCTTTAGAGTTAGGACCAGAGCTAGAGTTAGGACCAGTGTTAGGCTTAGGACTAGCTTTAGAGTTAGGACCAGAGTTAGGACAACAGCTAGACTTCAGACCAGAATTAGGCTTAAGACTAGAATTAGAGTTAGGACCAGCATTAAAGTTAGTACCAGGGTTAGGACCAACATTATACTTAAGACTTGGGTTAAGACCAGCATTAGAGATAGAAGATGGGCTAGGACCAACATTATAGTTAGGACCAGCATTAAAGTTAGTACCAGGGTTAGGACCAACATTATACTTAGGACCAGGTTTAGGACCAGCATTAGAGTTATGTTCAGGGTTAGGGTTAGGACCAGATTTGTAATTATAACCAGGGTTAGGAATAGCTTTTAGGTTGAGGTTAAGACTTAGGGGTTAGGTTTAGGACCAGCATTAGAGCTGTTATAACTGTATAGTGAATGTTATACACTGTCTGTTATACAAGTGTTATACATATAACATTACAGCATCAGCATCATCAGGTATGTGTAACAAAGTTCTGTCCTTTAACCAGCTATGCTGTTTTAGTCAATGTTATGATTTGGACTGTATTAGCATCACTATATGAACAAAAGTATTGGGACATTTGCTCATTCATTGCTTCTTCTGAAATGAAGGATTTGATTGCATTCAGCCACAAGAGTGTTAGTGAGGTCAGAACGCTGGATGATCACCACCACCACCTCATCCACAACTTATCCCAAAAATACTGCACGGAGCAGAGAACACAACTCAATGCTGGGGGTCTTTATTACCCTTTAACCCACACCTGGCATTAGACATGGTGCCAAAAGGTTCACGTTTAATCCTATTCTATTGGCTAGACACTCTGTGTGTAGATCTGTGCCAGCGATGGGTGACAGAGTATCTGAATACATTGATTAGAAGGGGTGTCAGACATTTGGACACACAGTGTTTGGTGTCATGCAGCTGTAAGAATATTGGCTTAAAGTGTTAATGTAGGAGAGCTGAAAGCGAGAGAGGATGGATGTGTGTAGGAGAAGCGCTCTCTCTCTCTCTTTCTCTCTCTCTGTCCCTCTCTCTGTCCCTCTCTCTTTGTCTCTTTCTCTCTCTCTCTCTCTTTTTCTCTCTGTCTCTGTCCCTCTCTCTCCCTCTCTGTGTGTGTGTCTCTCTGTCTCTCTCTCTCTCTCTCTCTGTCTCTCTCTGTCTCTCTCTCTGTCTCTCTCCCTGTCTCTCTCCCTGTCTCTCTCTCTCTCTTTCTCTCTC
>BRDA01025699.1:689-33147 GCA_036984385.1 Crenuchus spilurus
CTTTTCAAGCGGTAAACAGTTACACTATATAAAGTGCATTTACATCCATCAAATTAAATTCTCTCAACCTGAGACAACTGGTTTGTTCACAACAGAAGTAAACTTATCAACAAAACCTCTAAAGTCTTATTCTTCAAAAATCAAGCCTTTGCTGCTTGGAGGACTTTGCTCTGAGTCCTTTGCTAGTGGACGGTGGTTGCTAACTTTGTAGCTGCGTGGGTCGTTGTGAGATGCTGTATTAAATTAGAGTTGCTTACAGTGGATGTCGACAAAGTCTTCGCCCGAGGACATAATGTACACATTACATGCACGTTTTTGCCTTTAACCTCAATTAATTTAAAATAATGTTTATATCGCCACCTTGAAAATGCGAACTTTTCTTCGGCTTGCTCTTGATTCGCCATTTCTGCCTCTCGGCACACGTGTTAAACCACTGGCTCTGATTGGCTACCATAACGCTGCCTTAGCCAATCACTTACTGACTTAAGTTAAACAGGTGTTACACCGAGAACTGTGACCTATCGAGATCTGACTTCTTCTATCAAGTCACAGATCTCGATAGGTCACAGTTCTCGGTGTAACACCTGTTACTCCTCACTAGCCTGAGCAGAGGTCCGCTCGGATTACTGTTAGTATATCAATATATAGTAACGGACCGATTTTAATGACCAGTAATGTCAACAGCGTTATAACGACAGGAAAAGTAATCCCGTTACTGACAAAATGACGTCGTTACGTAATGCCGTTATTTTTAACGCCGTTATTCGCAACACTGCATCTGTCAACATATATAAGAACCCTGACAACATATAACTCTGGCAACCTTGGGAATGTAGGACTGCCCTGGTAACCCAAGTTCAAGGCTCTTCACAGAACAGCATTCAGAATCTGAAATGTAAACCAGTTCACATGCACATAAATCACTATTAGGTATCTGGATGTCTGTGCCTGAGGCGATTGCCTGGACAAACTTAGCGTATTCCCATTTGACACTTATCTACTGTCAGTTTGGTAAATTTTCTGTCAGTTCTCATGGTAAGAGGCCTTTTACTCTCAAATCTCTGCAGTCCATCCTAATGGTGTGTGTAGGATATTTTGGTAGAAAATGGGAAGAATCTTCTGTAACCTTCTCTTCACCCTTTTCACATCCAAAAGCTGCAAAACATCAGCATGGATGCTTGAGTCTCGCCCATGTCATTAATGTGCCAGAAGTGTGTGTAAATCACACAGTAATAAAAAACACAGCTTCGATAAGCACTAGGCACAGTGCCAGTTTGATTAAAAAGCTCTGACACTTAAAAAGAGGGGGTGAAAATTATCTTCAAAATACAAAGAGGCACCGTGTTGTGGTCGTAAAGTAGGCTGCCATATTTATGGCTTCTTTTGTGCAATTGAGTGAGAATTTCCCTTTGATTAAATTTGGCCATAATCATTACTGAGGCATGGACTCGCCTGAAATGGTGACCAGTGAGGTTTTGTTTACTTAACGTGTCCTTTGATTGCCTTTGTGATTTTGCCTTAATGTTGGGTATTAATTATACCATAACTGGGACTGCTGCTTGAGCACTTGCTGACTAGCTGAGTTTCAAATGTAGCTAACTCCATTCAGCCTGAACATTGAGGATACATTCAACTGTTGCCATTGAGGACTGACCCATTCAGTTTGCTATAGTATCAACAATTAAAATAGGAGGCTATCTACCTTGTTGAGTTTAATACAAACTGTAGTCAGAGCCCCATTGTTGCATGATGTCTAGAGCTTCATATCTTTCAAACTGTTAAACTATTGACACCAGTAGTAATACGTTGTAACACATACCTTGATACCTTGAGAGTGACAGTATTTCATCAAAAGTCTGGAAGTGGGTGTGGCTAAATATGAGGTGCTGAAAGTGGCTGTAACAGACTGTAATGTAATGAATAGCTGATGATTAAAGATGGAATGTAATAGAAAGCCAATCTGTAATTTATATGTTGCTACACATATTTTTATTGGCTCACTCATATTGACAAAGTATTGAAAGATGGCTTAAAGCAGAAAAGAATGTGAAGTGTTAGAGGATAGTATGTTTACTGACTTTAACAGTTTGTGGTCTAATAATGAAATAATGATATTAATTGCATATAGAAAGTAATATAAACAGCCAATCAGAAATAGGCTTATTGGTACAAGTCAGCCTACACTGCACCATGAAAGAAATTATATAATATCATACCAAAGTTCATTTAGGTTCATAAATTATTTAAAAAATTACATTTTATATTCATTATTTGAAAAGTGACATTTCAAGCCTTTTTGCTTAACTCTTAATCAGAATGGCTTATGATGCACAAGGATGTACAGCCTGTAAACTATATACAGTATATACTGTATATAATATAGTGTGTGTGAGATTCTATACTGTACCTTTGCAAGGTTTTGGGTCAAGTTTGCCATTTGGAATCAGTGAACGATTTCCCTCCTGTTCCAGTCCATTTACCAAGATAATGTCAAACTAAGGCCCACAGGAACCTTCTGGAAGTAAATATGCTTGACAGATGTGAGAGTATCAAGGTGGAACAATGTGTGGCTCTGCTTCAATGAGGTCAAACCTCCACATCTTTCTTTCTTCTCACTATTATTTTGTTTGACATCCTCTTTTTTCATCATTTTGAATGCAATCCTAGTCTTAAACCTGGCTGAACTGGCTATTTAACCTGTGTCTGCGTGGGTTTCCTCTGAGGTCTCCAGTTTCTTCCCACAGTGCAATAACATGAGTCCAGGTGAATTGGTTACTCTAAATCAAAATTGCCCTGGTGTGAGAGTATGTATGTGGTGTGAGTGAGCCCAGTGATGGACTGGCAACCTGTCCTGGATTCAGAATACTGGAATGCCCTGCTATGGGATATGGAGACTCGCTGTGATCCTGACCAGGATTAAGTGGTTAAGAAGATGGATGGATGTATCTGTTGTGTCCAGATAAGCTTTAACCCACACTTGGTTGTTGCTTCCATTTAGCTGGCTTGAAATTATGTTGCATTGAGGTGAATAACATGCAAAAAAGCCCCACCTTTGTTGCCTTTTGTATTTATTTTGTTCCTGTTGCATGCATACTGTAATTTTCTTGTTGCAAACTGCACTGGTGTCTGTCTGTGATTCTATTACTGGCTAATGAAGTTTTTAGCATGTGTGTATAATCTACACTCTATGCTCAGGACACATGAATCAACCAGGTGTCTTTCTTGCCAATGTCCTCTTGTCTTTTTAGTACAGTTCTTTTGTGTCTTATGCTCTACAACAGATCATTTGTTCACCTTTGTAATGAACAGCACATAGTGTATATGCACTAGTGTAAGACGTTTTCAGATAATTCAATAGCCTGGAAAAGCCTGGCTTGCAGGATTGAAATAAATACAACAACATCAACAAGGTTACAGAAGGAGCAGCCTCTGTGCCCCAGGTCACAGGCCTGTGCCTCAGACATCAAACAGAGTCAAGGATCTGAGCACGTCTGCTGGGGATGCCATAGTGCCTGACACTGGAGCATCTCAGCTTCTAAAGGCAGTGTATGAATATGAAAGGTTTGGAGGTCTTATTGTAAGAAGCTCCTCTAATATTTCACCCGCAGTCAAGTTCAAATGGGCTCTCTCTGCAGGGGGTCTGCAGAGAAGTT
The DNA here is from genome assembly GCA_036984385.1 of Crenuchus spilurus. Classification (NCBI taxonomy): domain Eukaryota; kingdom Metazoa; phylum Chordata; class Actinopteri; order Characiformes; family Crenuchidae; genus Crenuchus; species Crenuchus spilurus. The sequence continues at coordinate 4,343 of BRDA01025699.1, forward strand.
CCTGAAGCTTACAAATGCCCTAGCTTCATAGAGAAACCTTTGTCTTGTTTCAAAGCCTATGAAAGCATGTTAAATTTATAAGGCATGTCATGATTAGAACGACAAAAAGGCCCAAATTCTCTGCTGCAGGTTTTTGTACTTTTCTCGCAGTCGCTTGGACTAATTAGAGTTTGATTGCTACTGTCTTCTTCCCCTGAAACACATTAATGACTGTGTTGTGTTGTTGTACATTAACTGAAGATTATGCTTCTTTCTGGCCCATAAGCTCTGTTCGTCAGCATTCCTTTCTTGACTTTAGAGCTGACTTAGCACTCTCGAATCTAATTTGTATTGTTAGTATAGATGGGCACAGCAGATTATTATAATAAGCATAAACAATTTAAGCTTTCTTTGCACTCTTTATTGCCATCTGATGGACGCCATATTACTGCATAATCCCTTAAGGAGGTTGATAAGCATGGCTTAAATTATTCCATCACTTCAATTTCAGTTCCACCCTGGACAAATCATGTACTTCTAATTACATACTAAATGGCAGTTCTTGCTCAGTCATTAGGGACACAGCCTCCACCACTGATAATGATAAGACAACATTAGAAGTTATCTCCATGATAACAAAAGTTGTGATTTTATTATTAGTTGATTATTTCTCACTAGTAGATTTTTGAAACAAGACAAGATGTTGATAAGTGCACATCACCAATCAATGCCATATTTCTGTTCTTAAGAAAATATATTTTTTGGAGCATTTCTATTGGTCCATTTGTCAAGAAATGTTCATGCAATGAAACAAAGGAGCCATTGTACTCAAATGATGAAGACAACCAAATATTTATTTTATTGTACAGTGATAATTTGGTGACATTTTTTAGGGAAACAAGGAAGCGTAATTCTTGATAACTACCCAGTTAACACATGCTTGCATCAGCACAAGTGATGGAAGTAGAGGGAAGCTCATCACACTAATGAGAGAGAGGACAGTTTTTCTGTCTTGGACTCCCAGGGCACAGTTGGCTGTGGCATCATCTTGGATCAAACCCACAATCTCCCAAATCTAAGGTCCAAAACCAAGACAGTTGCACTACTCAGGGACCATCATTTCATAACCAAGTGTGTAATTAAATGCCATTTTAAGTCATGTAAATCAGATCGTAGAGTAAAATGACTATTTAAGCTTAATGAGCAGTTGATCTATTTCCTACCAAAATTGGCTTTCTCTGTATGTGTTAGGTAGGACCTCAGATGGCTTTAGCCCACTTGGTGCATGATCAGATATTACTTAATTAGCTGAGTGGTAAAAGTTTTGGTAGCCTTCCATACCTGTAACAGCTGGGTTGTTGATTGGGAGTCATCCAAGAACATTGTTATCTGAGCTAAATGTGACATTTGACTTACAGTAGGTTATAGTTGCACTCAATGAAGCTAGTATAAAGGCTCTACAACCTTCTCTGAATACCTTTTATCCGTTGGATTCCTGCTGTTTCCACATTTATTTCACTTGGAAATAGCCCTGAGTAAGGCCTACCTTACACCTAACGACTTTCACTTGATTTTACAGTCGCAGACAAATTTTCAAAGTCCGGCTAAAATCACGAGAGTCTTGCTAGAGTCGAGTTGCAGTCTTGTCATCTCAATCGTTAAGTGTAAGGTGGTCAGGACTGAAAGTTTTAGTCAGTCTTTTTCACGTCGAGGCGTTCCGATAAAATTAAACATGTTTAATATTATCGCAAGTCTTAAGAGTTGACCCCTGGTTGACCCGAGCAAATAGTGACGTGAACACTGTCGGGAACCAATAGGAGAGCTACAAGAAGCCACAAAGGCAAATAAATGAATGCCTTGCAGGTAAATAGTGGCTGGAGAGCTCTGAAACTACAGTTCTCCTGGACTATAGAAAAGAAGGAGAAACTGGTGGAGCCGTGGAGCGAACAAGAGTGTTTACATTTATTACACGACAGAGACGAAAAAGAAAAAAGTGAACAAATTGCTGAAGCCCTCGAAATCCCAGGTGAGTGTGCTATTCTAAAGCTAACTAGTTAACTAAACACTACTGAATGGGGCTGTTTAACAACCTTAAAAGTTTAACCAATCTTAAAAGTGACTGTTTTCCCCAACAGCTTGAAGAAAATGAGGAGCATGCAGACACACAGGACCAGGAATGCATGGATGTGAATCATATGTTGACAGTATTTTCAGCTCTGATAGCTCTGTATCTGTAATGCATGTTACTATATTTGATTTAGCACCACGTTGTCTTATTGTGCGTCGAGTTATTTTTGATACAAAGAAAGCTTTAATAAATATATTTTTTATATATTTTGCAGTAATTATGTTCTTTATTGCATTAATTCTATGTAAAAAAAAAAAGGCAGATGGGAAATAATCTCAAAATAAATCTAGTTGCAGTCTTTAAATTAGTGACCCTGCAAGCCCCACAGTCTTTCCAAAATCTTAAGCCTGCGACTAGACTGTGACTAAAAAGTCTGTAGATGTGAGATGGTGTCAGACTTCAGTCTGTTAAAAATCTTTTCAGGATCTTTTCAAAGTCCTTAGGTGTATGGGAGGCTTAAGAAAATCAGCAAAATGACTTAATGGCTTGTCTTCAGTGCTACAGCTATGCGCACCAAATAATTTTAATATTTACCACCTTTGCTAATTGATCTTACTCACTACATTTCATCCAGTCTAAACCAGAAAGGTTCAATATATACTTAACATAGACTACTGATTAGGTTAGTAATTATATGTAAATATACACATTTGAGTGACATACCCATTGATTCAATTTGATTTCTTCCCCTTGCTAACAAAGTCAAATATGTTTCTTAATTATTTACGCAAATAGGAAAATGGCAGAAATACTGGCTTTGTTGTCCTCACTCTCTTGGTAGACAGTGCACTGAAAGATATAGAAGTTTCTACAGATAAGACAACTACCACCACATTTCACTGGGCCAAGAGTGTTTGCATTCAAGACACAATCACCCATCCAGCCATCCTCTCTGCCTCATGTCAAGTTGAAATAGATTCCACCTGTCTCCGTCTCGCCTGCACCTTAATTACCTAAAGCAAAGAGGATTGGTGTAGCAGCAGGCCAACCGAGAGCAAAGTGGAGAATTGTCTCCTTAAACATTTCCCCGCTATTTTCAGTCACTGTCTAGATCTGAAAGTCAATCCTGGGCTTTCTTCTCCATACCTCTTGAACAATGTGTTCTCAGACTGAGTAAACCTGCCAGTCTGTCTGACAGACATACATCTTGCATGTATTCTTCAACAGATGTCTTTTTGCAGACAGAAATTATTAATAAATGCAAACTCAATTAGTCATGGAAAGGCCTGCTTCAGCTTAAGCAAACATGTCATTTCATCTCATAACAACATTAGATGCATCTATTTATTTACAGGGGTTGGACAATGAAACTGAATCACCTGTCATGTTAGTGTGGGAGGTTTCATGGCTAGATTGGACCAGTCTGGTGGCCAATCTTCATTAATGTCACATTGCACCAGTAAGAGCAGAGTGTGAAGGTTCAGTTAGCAGGTAAGAGCACAGTTATATAGTATATTACAATGCACACAACATTATGGTGACATACCAGAGTTCAAAAGAGGACAAATTGTTGCTGCACGTCTTGCTGGCGCATCTGTGACCAAGATAGCAAGTCTTTGTGTCTAAATATTATTGAGCCACTTTGGGGTGTTTTGGAGGAGCGAGTCAGGAAACGGTTTCCTCCACCAGCATCACGTAGTGACCTGACCACTATCCTGCAAGAAGAATGGCTTAAAATCCCTCTGACCGCTGTGCAGGACTTGTATATGTCATTCCCAAGACCAACTGACGCTGTATTGGCCGCAAAAGGAGGCCCAACACCTACTAATAAATGATTGTGGTCTAAAACCAGCTGTTTCAGTTTCATTGTCCAACCCCTGTACATCTTAGGAAATCACATTTAACTTAGTCTGTATCTGAATGTATGTGGAAGATCAATAGCATCATGTGAAACAAAACATACTCGGTTTAATCTATATTTACTTCCCCAAATGAGAATTTTTTTGACCAATATGCTGTCAGTCACTGAATGAATATTAATGACATATTAAAATGTAAGCTAGACCGCTCAAACATCTGTTATTGAATGAATGAATGAATGAATGTTACACTGATATAGTACCTTTCTCAATCCCAAAGACACTTTACAATTAACACACTCTATTTACACACTTACAACTCAACCACAAACACTAGCAAGAAGTGGCAGCCAATTGTGCACGACTCAACCAAAAGCAACCGTGCACCTGGAGGACTGCATTAAGCACTAGAAGCCAACCATATCTGGGAATACACACACACATACAGTACATAAAACAGTGTAATGTTAGAGTAGCCAATTCACATGATCTCTATTTTTTCTGTGGGAAGAAACTGGAGACCCTGGAGGAAACCCAATCAGACACGGGGAGAACATGGAAACTCCGCCCAGATGGAGACTTGAACCCAAGACCTCAACACTGAGAGGCAAACATGCTAACCACCATGGTGTGCTGCCCACCATGCCACCCAAATTATTTGAAGGTATCATCCATTATCTGAAGTATAGGTCTGGACATTTAAATCAGAATTACTCAGTAAGTATAGATTTAGAAGACACTCCTAAACCAGACCAACTAACAATTTCAGTCATGTTTCACTTGTAGGTGAATGTATCATTGGGAATCTTACTTGTATACGTGTGTGCCCAGTGGCTGGGGACTGAACCCCAGTCTGCAACGTGGGACATAGTGTTGTTCTCCACTACACCATACCAAACACTACAGTTGAATATGCCATTTCTCTTGGTGTAATCTGCAAGTGGCATAAATGATGTGCAATGGGAGATAAGTAAATATACTTATACTAAAGTACTTGTTTGTTGGTGTAGATATGAAGACTGGTTATCCATTGTGCAGAGATTGCCAACTGCTACTAAACTTGTGCCATAGGCATGGTTGATGTGGTCCATTGAGCAAAACCCAAGAACAATGCATAAGGTCAAACCTGGAAGATGGACAGTTAGGTTGAATACAAGGGATTGATGATCTAACTGGGTATTTGCCCAGGTGACCTTCCAAAGTAACCCAGCTGAAAAACTCACTTCAATAGCCAGGATGAACCACACAGGCAATCTTGGCTGTAGCTGTGTTGCTATCAGTGGTTTGCCTTCTTGGTCTCAAATACTTTTTGAAATACATTGTGGCAGTGAGGACAGAGAGGAAGTACTAAAGTACATGTACACACTATGTACAGTCAAGAGAATTGAGCAGAAAATATGAATTTCAGTTCTTCCTTCTCTTAGAAGATCTAGCAGGTGCACTAATGACCTAGTACTAGACTTCACTAATGGTGCAGTTTTACATGGTGAGGGACTCCTCTTTCTCTCCACAAGACCATGTCTTCCCACAATGATGTGCCAACACACTGACTTATCAAAAGTAACACTGAGAATATAAAAAATAGAATTGAATTGTTTTAGAATTTCTTCTGGTGCCTATTGAGGTTAGCAGTCATAAGAGACTAAGATATAGCTAGGCTACCACATTCTTAACAATGCAGCATTAACAAATTAAGGCATTTGTGCTTTCAAGTAGTTAAAGTAACATTATAATAAATTACATATTCAAATCTTAATCCACAACAACAGCATTTTCAACATTTTTTCCAACATCTCAAAAGCACCCACATGAGCATGCTAACTCAGAAGTACTTAACACATAAATGTCTAAAAATGTAAACATGTGTACTGTACAAAATATAGAGATTTTCCAACAATGTCACTGCCATATGGCTACACCACTGTCTCTGAAACATCAGTACAGTCCTGAAGATGGACAGAGATAATATATGAATGAATAGGAAAGTTTGTAACACTCAACTTGGCATGTGTTTGAAGAGGAAGTCACAACATTTCAAGTAAAAGAACCATAGAGTTTGCTGGTTATGGTGCAAGTTGGAAAGCCTCACCACATTGTAGAGAATTGCACAAGCACAATAGCCAGAACAACTCCAAAACATTTTTCTCTATGTTACTGAGCCAAAAGCTGCAAAAAAAGATCAATGAAATATTTTTGAAACCCCAATAGGAAGATTAGTTTTGAGAGTTTTGGTGTACCTTCATTCAAAGAGCTAGTAATCTAGTAAGAGCTAGTATTATGAGTGGTATTAACGGCCCAATGACATTGCATGATCACCGAGTGAACAGATTTGCCTACACTGTAAAAGGTAACACCAAAACTTGCTCAAATAACACTAGTGTAGTTTACTTATTTCATACTCCACTAGTGATTTAACTCGTGTAATTTTAGTAAGGTTCTCGTTTTGTATGAAAACCTTCCGAAAGTAAATACACTTTAGTAAACTACACTGGACATTTTCGAGTTCTGTACTGCGCATGCGCGGAGGAGCTGATCGGGAGAACTTTCCAGACCTACACATCAGACGAAGACCTTCTGAACTGTAGCTAAGTAAGTTCAACTTTAAAACCAATTATTGTTTGTTTGCTGTGGTTCAGTAAGACATTATTACATTTCTCCAGGTCATATGTTCTGTTAATAGTGATAACTGCCGTCTATGAAGTAGAAATACGTGAGAGTAAGTTTTAATCGCTTCTCTGACATTTGGCTAAGGTCAAGTGTAATATCTATATCCATTGACTTTCAGGGGTGATCCTACAGCTTGGTGCCGGAGGAAAGAGGAGAGAACCACCCCTGAAAACCTCAGTGAAAATCTGGGTATCACCCCTGAGGACGCCCCCTTCAGGCGAAAGGGACCGTCATCGCCGAAGGAGGATTTGCTGTGCTCGGGCTTTTCGTTTTAGTGGAGTTCCAAGGGCGAACTAAGGTGCAGACTGCCACTGCCGCAGGGGACCTGTTGGACTCCAGTTTTATTTATTTATTTGTGTTATTCTTTTTTAGCATAGTTTCCAGTACCCAGCCCACCCAGACCAGCATCAGCATTTGCCGAGGATGACCATCGGCTGGACCCTCCTCGATGGCGGATGTCCCGGTCGGCGAACCGGTGGGGGCATCAGCAAGCCCTTGGGACTCCCTTCGGGGAACTTTATGTATTTAAATAGACTGAGGTGCTCTGAATTATATTTGTTTAAAATAAACCAAAAGTACTTCTGACTAGTAATTCTTTGTTGTGCTTTACTTTATTTTTCTAAGGCAATCAGTTTCCTAAATTCTATTAAGTAAACTGGACTCTTGTGAAATTGTTAACTTGGGTAATATAAGTTGGCAGTACTTAAAAATGCCAGCTTACATCTATATACTACTTTAAGTCAGAACAACTCAAATCAGTTGAGTAAATACAGTTGTGTTTTAAGTACACTTAAATGATAGACATTAAGTAAACTTGAAAATAATAGTTAGATTTACTTAACTACTTCAAGGCAACCGGTTTCCTAAATTCCTTTAAGTAAGATCAACTTATCAGATTTTACAGTGTATAAAGACTTTCCCACATTGCATTTATAAAACTTTTCCCACATCTCTACCTTAATTTATAAAGAAGCAGTAAGATTATCACTTCTGCACTGTGGTGAAGAGAAAATGTCAAGCTAAATTCACTTAGAAACATTATAAACCCCCAGTAAGCTTTTCCCAGGCATTCATTGACTGGAGATGAACTCTGACTTGAAGGCTCAGCTGAGGGAATTCAGCATCACAGTTGCTAAGGAAATCGAAGTTCTTAGTAACATCAACATCAGAATCATTATCTTTGTACTTATGCCCCAGCTGAAATCCTTACAGAAAATCCAGGAGTGGCTTGTGTGGGACTTGGAGAAGAAGAAGCATAGTCTTCATCGCACAGAGGAGAATTCTGCCCAAGCCCACAAGGAAAAGAACACGCAGAAGCATCCCAAAAGGCAAACTGTTGCTGCAGTGCATGACACTATTCTTGAACACCTGCTCTTCCCCAGTGAGATTGTTAGCAAGATGGTCCTGGTGAAATTGGACAGTAGTTGCTTCATCAAGTTTCCCCTGGACAAGACACAACAAAACCATGTTGGAGCACAAAGTTGAGACCATCGCTATCTACATGGAGCTCACAAGCAAAGACGTATTTGAACCCTAATTGAGTTCCAACTGTAAAGTACAGATAACAAAACACATTTTTTTACCATCACGTCCATCATGTGTTTGAGATACAAAATAGAAAAAAAGTGTCAGAAGTATCCAGATACATGTCAATAGAATCGGAATTGTTGTCTTATATATCTACTCCATGATACAACAAATTCAATTCAATATGTAGAAACCTACATGTGGAACAGTTAACCCTCTGGAGTCTGAAGGTATTTCAAACACTCGGATGTAGTCTGACATGGCTTGACTTTTTTACAAATTGCACCCATCTAAAATGATTTATTTCCAATTTGTTAAACAGGCTTTTGTTCAGCACAAACTCAGCAACAACAGTGTTAAAACAGTAAGAGTGTCATAAATGTATATTTTGATAAAATCTGCTCTAAACTTACTTTCCAAAATCCAAAAAATTTCAGATGAGCTGATATATTGTGAACAAACACTCTAAACATTTCTATCCAAGACTTTTGAGCTCAGAACTGAATAAACAGGTGTTCGCTACACACTTGCCATTACATTTTTTAGAAATTGTATGTGGTTTTATTTCTAAAGCTTAACAAATGTGAGGTGACTCTCTGTTTTCCTCAGCCACTAACCCTACATTAAATATTCATAAAATAGGTATGAAACAGTCAGGTGAGAGGTCTGTTGTTCATGTTCACCTCAGGTACGAGGTCTTTGTTTGGTTCACATTCCAAAACCAGTAATCCAACCGATGGTATGTCTGGAATTACCATGTCATTATCATATGAATGACAGATTGTCAGCTGTCTGACTCACTCTCACAAACTTGTCTCTGCTTATTTAAGCTCCTTTCATGAAAACCTAAAAATATATTTCAATTCAAGCTATATATATTTGGCAAAACAGATCCTTTAAGGTTTCCGGGGTATGTTTAATTTTGTTTCTAGCATAAAATTTTGTAGAGTTATATAAGAGTTTTTGTGGAATTTCTTTAATATGTTGCCCCATACCCAAAAGTTGAAAGCTAATATGTTTCTATAAGAGCAGCAGAAATGTCATTGGCTCCATCTCCTGAACAATAGAATATGGGTGAAGTGCCCTTGTACAAGGCACCAAACCCCCAACTGCTCCCTGGTATCACAGATGATAGGGATGCCCACCACTCTGGTTGTGCTCACTGCCTCCTTATGTGTGCTCATTAGTGTATGTATATGTTCACTACATGGGTGGGATAAATGTGTATGTTAATTTTTTATCTGTGTAGTACTGTGATGAAAGAACTGTTTCTTCTTTCCTTTCTTCCTTTTGTTCTAAATGGCAATAGCTTAGAATTAAATTTGCTTCAGTTTTATTTCATGCCCTACGTCAAATATGAGTATGTACATTACTGGGCTGTGACCTAAGAATGATGGTCTCTCTGGCATCTTCAAAAGTGTGACGTCAGTATGAACCTCATATAGGGCCTTTGACAGCTCATCCACTGGATCAGTGTCGACTATTGCTCGGGTATGTAAAAGTGATTCCCTCTGCAGCAGGCGGTGGTAACAGCCAGCTCAGTTTCAATCCTCTCTCTTCATGCCTTGTCAGTTCATATGAGGCAATGGAGCTTTTGATGCAGAGGAAGTTTAGGAGCGCTTGTTGAATAATGCATGACTCATATATGCACCACAGTGAGGATATGGATAGAATGGGCTTTCTTGTTGTGTTTCAGGGCACATTTTGTGTGCGACTATTATAACAGCTGGATGAAAACAGGTGAGATATAGTTTGCATTTGCACTTGCTAGCACACATTTTGCTCAGTGTATTCTCTATGACAAGTTCTGAATGTAGAGCAGAGAGGGCTTTTCTAAACATAAGACCTTGTGCAAATTGAAGACCTTTTAATCCTGCTAGTCAGTTATCTATGAGTACTACAGATTACCACATGTTACATTTTGTCTTAGCATTAGCATTGTTGCTTTGCCTGTTGTTTCACAAAAAATATATTGCTATACACTATATGAACACTATATGGAAACTATATGTTTCTTCTTAATGTAAGAGTATTAAAAATAGTTAATGAGCTACTGTTGGAGTAACTTTCTCTAATTTCCAGGGAAAACTGCTTTGTAGGTGAGCATCAGGGTTTTGAATCTGATGCAAGCAACTACAAGAAGCCCGTGAAGTGAATGGAGCAGTGGAATGATGTGAGAGAACTTGGGCTGATTGAAGACCAGCTGAGAAGCTGCATTCTGGATCAGCTGCTGGGGACTGATGGATTGTATAGGAAGATCAGACAGTAGTGAGCTGCAGTAGTCAAGTCTTGAGACGACAAGACACCTGGGTGGCATTCTGGATTAGAAAGGGTCAGATTATCACCACCCCACCACATTCCCAACTCATCAAAGTACTGGAGCACCATCATTCTATAGAACACAGTTCCACTGCTCCACAGCTCAATACTGGGCTGCTTTTCACCAGACTAGTCCGTGTCTGGTGCCAGAGACTCCTATTCCATTTGCAATGCTTCTCTACAGGGACTAGACAAGCTGTGTTTGCATTTGCACATCTGTCTCAGCAATGGGTGCAATTTAAGGTTACTAGATTGGGTGTACATAAATATGTGGACGTATAGTGTATGCTAATCTATTACATAGTAAAGGTTGAATATATTTTCATCTTTATGATGAAGGTCTATGGCCACAAGCTCAACCTATTTTGTCCATGAATTGCCAGTCATCTACATGTTGGTAATTTCATCAATAGAATTCCACAAAGCTTCATTCCATCTAATTAACTTATGGACCTATAATTAACTCCAGTATAAAAGTCCTGCTGTCTTGATGCACATTTCCATTATAGTCAAGGCTGAATGACTTCCATTCTTGCTCTGGTTCCAATTGTGATTTACATTAATGTTTCCAGAATGAAACATGTCTGTGTCTTGGTCAATATGACACTGGTCATTTAGTTCAGTTAAATTGGACTGACACATTGACTCTTTGTGGAAGAGAAGAGGTTAATAGGAAGTGATGGATGGTCTAAGTTACTGGCATTCTCTTCTAACACACTGGGGGACTGTTTCATTAAGATCTTCAATTCCAGGCCAAAAGCAGACATTGTTTGCTGATGCTGCTGAATGTCATTTGCTACTGTGTGCCTTATAACTTAGGCCTTACAGCTTAGATGACATATAAAATAGGTAAAGCAGTTTTATCTCAAATACACAAAGAATTATTCAGTTAATGACATTAAATTTTATGTCATTCTCAATATGAAGTAAACAATGAAGGCATTTTGATAGAATTTCATACAAATTATTGTGCATTGCAGAAAACAGAAAACACCCTATTTTATGTAGTTATAACTGAGGACAAAATGGCCCAAAGTCCAAAATTTTACAAGAAAATTAATTGCTCATAACACAGATTGATTGCTGAATAAAAAGCGCAGCTATGCCCTTTATATTCATTCTACTTACAGCTCCATTCATATCAGCAGAGGCATGGAAAATAATGAAGAAAATGGGGCCTTACATCTGGAGGAGGGTGATGTAATGATAATAATGTGGGAAGTAATTGGATGGTGGAATCTAATCAAGTCTCCAACCATTATGTTCTACATTCTGAAAAATCTGACCTCAGGTTAAAGAGGAATGCCAATTTCTATTCCCATGAAGTATCTGTAAGTACCCATTTAGAAGCCAGTCATTGGAAAAATAATCTAGCATAATTTTACCCTGTACACTGGTCATAGTGGATAATCATTGTGAATAATATATGATAAATTATTTGCTTGCTGTTTACAGTACAGAGATAACATTTCTCTTCTGTCAGCATCTCTGCAGTAGCACCTCCTGTGGCTGGATAATCTAATGTATCAAAATACTCTCATTAATTGAAATCCATAGTACATGACTTGTAATTCCAGGCTAGGTTAATTGATTTAATTAATGTACCTGGCTGAGATACAGATCATATGGCAACCATGTCATAATGAGGTTAGGTATAGCTGATTGGTGGTGGCTGTAGCAGTATGCTAATTACGTTTAGGTATCTGGCTGTATCCTGTCTCCTCTGCTAGTGCAATGAATGCATCACTGTAAGGCCCTGGATGCTTATAGAGTCATTTTTTAAAATGGTTATCACATTATAGCTGTTATTGCTGTTTTAATGCAGATGACATTGTCTCTAGTAAAGTTATTTCAAGGAAGTAAGGGTTCATGTTGTATTTAAAGTAATCCTGTTAATATTACTTGATGAATTGGTCTTCAATGTGTTCCTGATAATGGTCTTTTTAAAGTTTTTTTCTGTATTGCTAGTACTCTCAGATCTTGGGAAGGCTGAGTCTACTGCATAAAGCTCTGCACTTGCCTGAAATAAAAGCACTCTACACTCAGTATACTTTAAATCATTATTCTTCCAGCTGACAGGTACATCATTAATGATAAGAAGAGGTCCAAGAATGTGATTCTGTTTGTGTTAGCGATTTGCACAAGCTTCCGAGTGGCCACCTTTTATCCTGTTTGGTCCACTGATCTGTATTTGTAATATGATATAGATCTGATAGAGTTATATTTTCTTGAAATTTATTGAATGTGATTTAACAAATCTGAAAATTTCAAGATATTTCTTGTGAGTTAAAAAACTTATTTTGAGAAAATAAACACATGAATAGGAACACAAGTCACACACGTTGCTTATCAGTTCTCTGTTTAAATATAAAAGTTGCAATAAAAACATGAAATATACTACTGCATCTCCAAAAATAGAATATCACAAAAATTATTAAACTTCTCAGTAAGTCATTTTGTGTTAGCCAGAATTTTTCACACATATAAACATACACTGTCTGTCCAAAAAAAAGTCACACCTAGATATAACTAAGCAAATAGATAAGAGCCTTGTATTGGATAATTACTTTATAGGTGATTATGTTTCACAAGACAACACATTATTTAACTCTAACTGATGCAGTGAGTATCTTCTCATTTGTTAAACAACTACATCAAAAGACATCCTGTGGTCGTGCAAAAGATGTCAATCTGTTTCAGAAGGTTCAAATTATTTGCATCAAGCAGAGAAAACACTGAATCAAGTTAAGAACTGTCCAATGCATTATTATAAAGTGGAAGGACAGCAAGGAAACATCATCTTCGAGGAAGTAATGTGGTCAGAAAAAAATCTTGAATGATCGTGATCGGCAATTACTTAAACGTTTGGGAAAAACAAATTGTAGAAAAACAACAGTAGAACTCAAGTATATGTTTAATAGCAAAAGTAAGAGCATTTCCACATGCATAGTGTGAAAGGAACTCAAGAGATTGGACTAAACACCTGCCTTAAGAAAAACACTTATCAGTGAGGTTAACCGACAAAAATGGCTTCAATTTGCTAGGGAGCATAACGATTACACTCTGGAGTAATGGAAGAAGGTCATGTGGTCTGGTGAGTCCAGATTTATTCTGTTTCAGAGTGATGGGCGCATCAAGGTAAGAAGGGAGGCGGCTGAAGTGATGCGCCCATCATGCCTAGTGCCTACTGTACAAGCCTTTGGAGACAGTGCTATGATCTGGGGTTGCTGCAGTTGGTCAGTTCTCAGTTCAGCACCATTATGAGCCCAAAGAATGAGGTCAGCTGACTACCTGAATATACTGAACAACCAGGTTGTTCCATCAGGAGATTTCTTTTTTCTTAAATTTATTTCCACACATGGATTAGCCACCACAGATTCCAGACCTGAACCCCATTGAGATTTTTTGGGATGTGCTGGAGAAGACTTTGCGCAGTGGTCCAAATCTCCCATCATCAATACAACATCTTGGGGAAAAAATAATGCAACTCTGGACAGAAATAAATGTTGTGTGGTATTTATCACTATAAGCTTGTTGGGCCTAACTGCTTTGAAGTAACTTTGTTTACTTGTTTAAGACAACCATCCAAACATACCATAATGGTCATGTTTAGATCTGGACATTGCCTTTTCCCTGCTAAGCGCCATTTAACGGAGTGTGTTAAATGAACTGCTTTAATAAAACCTCGGGGCCTTTCAGCTGCCCATGACCTTGTGAAATAACTTGATAGTGCAGTCAACCCAATCTACTCCAATCAGACCTATCACTGATGAAACGCAAACAGCATAAGTAGATGAGCTCTGCAGTGGTTGAGGGCAGCGATGCATGAACAAACCTTCATATAGAGAATGGGCTCTTTTGTCTTAAAACCTAAGGGACTTGTTCCCACTTGCATCACCATGTGATGCAGTGACCCAAAATTCATTATGTCATGGCTACTGCTTATGTGATCAACTTATGAAAATGAGTTATAATCAGTTATAAGTAGAATCTGCTTTATTGACTATTGCACAAATTTTCACAGGTTTACAGAAATTTGATGAAGCTGATTTTCGGTGCACAAACACACTGAAATAATTGACATTAAAGCAGGGAGAAGATGAGGGTAGAGAATATGCATGGACACTGGAATACTCAGATAATGGGTCAGATTGGCAGTATCTGAACAGTGAAATCACTATTTGGGTATCCTTTACATGTCATCATGAAGAATCAGATCAACAATTCAATGAACCACCACTTTCACTGTAATTCATATTATGCTCATATTTGTGATTAAGTATATTTACTACATTTTGCAATTCCAAAACAAATGTGCATAATTGAATTATCCTGGACATGTTCCCAGTCAGGGTAGCATGTTGGCTTGGTGGTTAGCATGTTCACCTCACAGCACTGAGGCCTTGGGTTCAAGTCCCTATCTTGGTGGAGTTTCCATGTTCTCCCTGTGTCTGCATGGGTTTCCTCCCACAATCCACCATGGAGGTCAGGTGATTTGGTACTCTAAATGGTCTGTGTGTGTGTGCAATAGGGGTGTGTATCTGTCCAATAAATGATGATCCGATATGTATCTCAGTCATATGGTAAGATGCGATTCAGAAACGATATATTTTAAATTGGACCGATTCGGTTTGATTCGATTCAGTAGGATTTTGATACAATTCGGTTCAGTATAATAGGGTAGGAAATAATACGTTACTTGTTTAAAATAGATAATTTTACATTGATTCAACATAAGTTAATACTAAAAATGTGTTTTTGCTTGCATTCAAATAGAATAATGAAATAATAGAGAACTAATATAGGTGTATTTGACATGTGAATTCAGAATCAGTAAAATACTGTCTGTCGCATTAGGAGTTGTACCAGGGCTCCAATATTTCTAATCAAGTCCTGAAAGCCCTCCTTCTCCACCACACAGCATGGTCTTAAGTCTTTGACAATGAACCGGGTTATTGAAGCCGTTATTACTTTGGTTCTACCTGAGTTGTGGTTGAGTTTTGGCTGGAAGAAGTCCTGGTTTTCTGTGTTTTTGTCCTGCTGTGTCTTTGGGCTTGCGGTGCTAGCATCCTCATCACCACTTTCACCATGTCATCTCACCAAATGAGTGGTGAGATTTGTTTTAATATTGGTGTACTTGAATGTGACTTTGCATTCTTTGCAAACAGCAACGGTTTTGTCTAGTTTTCCGCTCTTCGTGTAAAAATCTAACTTGACTGTGCCACAGGGTTGCCAGGTCCAACAAAAATATCCAGCCAGTCAGTATAAAACCCACCCTTCAGAAACTTAAACTAGCCCAAAATATGTCATGTTTGAAGCAAATGGCAAAACTGTAAGTGTACGACGTAGTATTTTGTGTATAAGGGATTTGTTATCAGTCCATCAAACCTTTTTCTTTTTCCCAGTACTTGCAATACCACCTCCCGTATTTCCCCATTAACCTGACATATTAGCTAGTGATTGTTTTCTCTTCACCTTGTCTGTCTCTCTCTCTCTCTCTCTCTCTCTCTCTCAGGCTATTTTTCCTTATATTGTTATGTTCTCTTTGTTGTTATTGTTGTATTCAAATTTCCTTAGTGTCGACGTATACACATTTGGCCACCGTGTTGAAGTAATATCCTAGGCAACACCCAGTTTTTTGTTGTTTTTTGGCGACTGCGGTAATTTTTAAAAGTAGCCCAAAAAACGCTTCCTGCCACCCTTGAATTTTCACCCACAACTAGATTTTCAAACAAGCCCAATTTGGCGTGAAAAACGCAAACCTGGCAACTCTGGTGTGACATGACGTGACTGATGAATTTTGCAACAGTTAATCAGAGAGAGAGAGAAAGAAAGAGAGAGAGAGAGAGAGAGAGAGAGAGAGAGAGAGAGAGAGAAAGAAAGAGAGAGAGAGAGAGAGAGAGAGAAAGAAGGTGAAGAGAAAACATTCACTAGCTAATATGCCAGGTAAATGTGGAAATACGGGAGGCAGTATTGCAAGGACAGGGAAAAAGAAAAAAGAGTAGTGCTCATCAGCAACACCAAATCTATTGACAGCTATTTAATCGGACCATCGGCCGGTTTATGCTACAAATAGAACAATTCAGGGGTCCATGTACCGATGTATTCACATCATTTAAGTCAAAACTGGACTTCTGATTCAAATCGGTTATTTTTTACACACCTAGTGTGCACCGAACTTGACTAGGATAATCTGTGATGCCCTGCCCTGTGCCCTGTGGAGACTATCCCCAACTCACAATTAAGGGGATAAGATAATGGTGGATGGATGTTGCTAGTCATGCATTGCTAAGGACTTAAGGGCAGAGATAGTGAGGATGGCACTGTTGTAGCTTTACTTCTAACTACTCCAGAAACAGTAAAAATGGATGACAGACACACCATTAATTGATAAGAAAATGAGTCCTAAATCAACATGCACCTCAAATCTAATGACACCCTCACCCAAACAACAGGATTGGATGTTTTGTACTATTCTTGAATATTATAACAATATCAGATGAGCAGGAGTTTGATTGCATTCAGTGACCAGAGCATCAGTTCTGCCAGGATATTGCATGATCACCACTTCATCTCATCCCCAACTTATCCCAAAAGTACTGGATGAAGCACTATCATTCAAACTTAAAGTAGCTGAATCATTTTATTTTAATAGTATTTATTGTAATGTTTGTACAAACATTTGGACATATATACTTGAATGCCAAAAATGATTCTGAATGCACATTCCCAGAACAGAGTACTATTTAACTTGCATTGGTCACATGTGGTTATCACAAAGAAATTGTAGTAAATAGAAATTGAAAATGTTAATTTCCAAACATCATAACCTGTGCCAAGGTTAAAAATATTATGAAAGAAATTGTCTTAACAGTAGATGTTAACAGAATTGTACATATCCAACCAAAAACCCATGTCTGGCTGCCAGAAAAAGGACCTCAAAAAGCATCCACCTTGAATCATGCCAAGTCTCCTAAGAAGCCACTCTAAAGGCCTTCAGAGCACAGCAAGTTAGTCATTATTCTCACATTAAAATGCTTGATTGCTGTTCTGTTTCTGACATTCTGGCAGCATTTATTTGTGGCTTTTCATGGCCATTTATCTTTTCAGCACACAAAGACGGCAAACAATTGCTATGCTACTTGGGGAGAAAAACACATAATTAGAGGAATTTGTCTGCTGAGGCAAACATTTGATTTTAATGGAAGATGATTTGAATAGTGATGAGGTGCTTATAGGAAAAAAAAAATCTTCTTTATGCAAAGAAAGACATACACACCAAACAAGGTTTCATGGTAGCTTCAAGGTGCAATGCATGACATGGTAATACAGTATGAAGCAAGGCCTCTCCTATATGAATGTTAAATGTTTTTTGCAAGTTTATCAACAGAAATAGCAACCATATCTTTCCACTGCTGCTTTTATGATACACTGCAGTGCATCATGCAAGAGGCTGTTAATTTGTCCAGCTCTATTTCAGAATGCAATTAATTGATCTCCTCACAGTCATTTCTATGAGAAAAACATGGCAACTTTGACTTAATTAGATGCTGGAAGGTGCGAGACAGAGGAACAGGCATATGATCCTCATTTATTGAGGGCCGGTAATTAACAGTGTGCTCTTTAAATAGCTTGCAGCTTTTTCTTATGTATTCAGGCTGTCTTTGAATATTCATGAACTGTAATCTGAAGCAGTAGTAGGATAGACTCTAGGCTGCTTGAGCTTATTATGATTCAGGCCACACATTGCTGTGCAGGCAGACCCTCGCTTTAAGGGGAAATTTTAAGTGTTAGTGTAAACATTTACTCAAGTGCTAAAAATAATAGTAATGAGACTACATACGTTCTATGGGTGTAGTACACTGAGGCAATGCAGGCAGCTTGCTGTACTTTCATTCCATTACCTCAGTTGGATAAACCATCACCATTTGGAATATAAAAATTAACAGGGGCCACATTCTATTAGACAAGATCTGAGCTTGCAGTCTAAATGCACTGTTAGGCACCATATGGACATATGTGTTGACTGCAGGCAAAGCGGTTCTTGGTCGGTTTTATTTTGTAAGAAACCAGAGACCAGAAATTGTACAACTAAAATCACTGATCTCAGGGCAGCAGTTGATTTTGCTCTTTAGGATAATGAACTTTCACAGACTGTGTAAACAGAATCCTGTGTTTTTACAGGAGGATATTGTAGAGCAGATGTGTAGCTTACATTTGTTTTTTTTAATGTGTAGAATTTTAGTTGTTTCCCCCTTCTGTCTGAATTGATTTAATACAGATTCTTATAGAATTATTCAGACATACGCTACATCTAATAGTTTTAATACTAAACTTCTTTGAAGCAATGCCACAAAAACATTTGGTTCCCTAAAGTATATTTCAATGGTTATTATTATTATATTTCAGATCCTTTCTAAACTCTTAAATTCTCAGGTAAATTACATTATTATTCAGTAATTACAGTGTTGACTGATTAGTTTATGTAATACAAATTTTGCCCAGTAGGGTTGAAAATATTTACTGCAATCATAAATTCAAGTAAAGAACATTTTAAGAACCTTTAACAGTGAGTGTACATAGATGTACACTCTTTAAAAAGAAGTGATTCAAAGGACTGGTTATGTATACAAACATGGGAACTGAAAGAACCATTGGGTTGCACGGTGAAGTGTTTGCTGTAATGAATGAACTATGAATGATTTTTCATAAAATCTTTTTGAAACTGCACCAAGGAATCCACTATTGTTATATGATATAATCTTTTTGGTATGTTTAATATTTCATATGTAGAACAATTTTCATAAATGTTTATGCAATTTACTTGCTAAACAATGTTGATTTGTATACTTAAAACTGTTACATAATTCCTTGTTGAAGATACATCAAGTGCATAAATGTGTGCAGCAAAATGTCCACCAGAGGAACGCATGACCTCCCTGCAGTAGAGAACTTATGTAAATCCAAGCATCTGTCTGACTGTAGATTTGGAGACATGCTATTCCTGCATGCAGAGGTGTAAGTGTGTTCCCACTGCATTTGTGAACAGAGCCACACCACAGTGAAGCCCATTAGAGAGAAAGGAACTGACGGAGGAGGCTGAGTGGAGGAGCACCAATGAGGCCAAACAGCATGCCAGTGTACTGGAACAATCCGTGTCTAATCAAATCTGCCCTGGGATTCACATAAGCCTCCGCCACAGTGCTAGATTTGTTTAAGAACTTCACAAAGTGAGCAGAAATGTGAAACTGGTGAATGAAGAATAAAAAATAGTGTGTCACAGAAGTTGGCTGAAGTTAGAGATGGATGAATGCTGTCATAATCAAAACTACAGCCTGTAGCAAGAGTTCCTGTTCTGGAAAAGAGAGTATAAGGCCGCAAGAGATCCCTACCGATTTCTATGTTTTCTGTCTGGGAAATGTGAGCTGATGTCCCTGTCTTATATAAGTGGTACTGTGTGAGTAATGGGGCATGTAATTCCCCCAAGTGATAGTAAAGAGGTCAGACAACCAAGTCCTATTCTAAGAGCTGCGGCTCTAGCCTTTCCTCCACTCCTTTAATCAGGGCTAGACTGCTGAAACTGGGAGATCAATTCACATTTCACCACCACGCCGCTGGAAAGGCACTGATTATATTAACCCTTAATATTTGCAGTTATTGATGGGGATAACATAGCAAATGGGTAGGGCAGTTTGATATAGATTATTTCTCAGTCATTGCTCATGGAAACAAGTAAAGAAATTTATTAGAAATTTGACATTGACAAAAATAAAGTCTAGAGACTTGAACATTTGGACAATGCAAATTGAATGCAATTGTAATTATGACTCATTTATAAATTGTGCCTCACATAATGAAACATAATTATTTAATTACATTGTACAGTACATTACATCAAATGTAACACTCAACTTCTAATGGTTAAAACGTCTGGTAGTCAAACTAGCAAAGCATGTGATACAATAAATATATGTTATGAGCTGATAGGGCAAATCTAGAGCAATCTCCTCCATTTCACAGAGTTAAATCTTCTAACCGCATATGATGTGTCCTTCAGATCAATGGTAAGGACTGATCTATAGGTCCTCTGGTGTTAGTGAGATCATAACTGGTATCGGTGCCAAAGAAATGGTTTCATTAAGAGCAATATTCAGTCTTAGCTGATGTTGTATGATTAATAATTTAATGTAACCTGCACTGATGAAATTCACTTTTAGCTTTTGTAATGCTGGCCCTTGAGCAACCCTGTCAGAAATGAATGCTTCTAAATTATTCAGGATGAAATATTAGGGAACTTGTTATTGTAGTACCATGCAATATGAAAATGAAAATATATCCTCAGTAGAGTGAGAACTGTATTAGTTCTATATAAAATACTTTAAATCCTGCCTTATTGAACATTTTACATATGTTCTCATATCTAAAATGCTGTGTCTGATGTCAGATACATTCAGTAGTCTTTCAGATTTGGTCATTTGTTTAACACTTAAGATATTTCACTTGTATGACCATATGGCTATAGATTGAGGGTCAGCTAGCAATCATTCTGTCCATAAGACATCTCTGTCAAAGTAGCCTACAGAACTGTAGCCAAGTCATTATAAAATTATCCATCCACTACCCCAACCAGAGAAAAACACAATTGCTGACTTCATATCTAACTGTCTATTTACTAACAGTGGACAGAATGTAGAAGTTAAACTAAAACTGCACTAAACATAATTGTACAGTTTGGCTGAAGATTGTAATATTTACATGTTTTTTTATCTTTTATTCACTTCTTAACATTCAGTCATTTCATTGTGTGATAAGAAAATGGACTATAGGTATTAGCATAGCCAAATTCTTGCAGTGATGAGAAACAATCACACATGCAAATATTTTTACATGTTACATGTCTATTTTAAAATGGTAACCTGTTAAAGATATGTGACCTGTAAATGTTTTGAGCCTGTCCACCTAAAAAAAGATGAACATTGAATGGGGAAAACGCACAAAAATAACTTATTTTGTATAACAGCCCAGTCAGGAGCATAGTTTTAGCATAAAAATATCATAAAACTGCTGATATAAACTCATTCTGCTACTAAATATCACTCAGTACCAAGTACTGACCAACATCACATTTATCCTGTGATGTATCTTAATCTCATTAGACAAGCAGCGTTTTATTTTTATTTTGTATTTTATGTAGGGCTTGTGTTATATGTTGTGTTTTTTATTGCACTTGTGTTCTGTGTTGCACCTGGTCCTGGAAGAATGTTGTTTCATTTCAATATGAGGCCTCTTGTAGTTAAGCCACTTATCTAATAGTGGACTGGGCCACAACCTTAACTCCTAATCCTAAACTTAACATTTTCATCATTTTTCTATCAGAAGGATGCATACACTTGGCGATCAGGCAAAGAAGGGGTATTGCACATATGAATTTCATGGCAGAAAAAGCAAATATTGTCAAACTCAAACACCTGACAAAAACAAAGATGTCGGTGAGTGTGTTGCATCTTGTGTTACTGTTTATGCTTTCATATGCACAGACAGGACATGAATGGTTGGAGAGATATGCTAATCATTCATTCATTCATTATCCCACCCGCTTAATCCTTATCAGGGTCGCGGTTAGTCCCCTACCCCCTCACTGGGCGCAGGGCAGGGCATTACACTATTCAACCAAGCCCAGGACAGGGCGCCAATCCATCACTGGGTGTACACATATACACGCACACACACACACACACACACACACACACACTTACGGACAATTTAGAGTACCCAATCCACCTGACCTCCATGTTTTTGGACTGTGGGAGGAAACCGGAATCCCTGGAGGAAACCCATGCAGACACAGGGAGAACATGGAAACTCCGCTCAGATGTGGACTCAAACCCAAAACCTCAGCGCTGAGAGGCAAACATGCTAACCACTAAGCCACCGTGCTGCCATATGCTAATCATTCACTTTGTATTCTGAAGTGGGAGCCTGGGCTAATTTTGTGCATTCTCTCTTTGTTTCTCCTTTTTATTTCTCTCTCTTATTGGCTATGGGCAATATCTCTTGAGGGTAACTGTACTCTAAAGGTTAGATAAGCAGGTTTGGGACTGAAGGGTCAGCAGTTTTATCACTTTGAACAATAGGACATGGCTGAAGTGCCATTTAGCAAGGCACCTAGCCACCAACTGCTGCCTGGATGCTGCCGCAAATGATGATGCAGCTCACTTACTGCTTCCTAATGTGTATGGTCACTAGTGTGTGTGTGTGTGTGCTCATTATTGTGTGTTCACTGCATGGATGGGACAAAGACAGAGGTCAGATTCATGTTTGTACCACATGGTGAAAGAGTTAGTTCCCAGTTACATCACCACTGCTTCTCGCAGTGCAGGACTTGTGAACATCTCACGTTGTAAAAATCATACATGATTGATAATATCAGAGGGCCTCCAGTCACTTCAGAGCTCAGTTTGAGGGCTAAAGATTGACTTGTTTCTATGTGTTGTAGGCCCAGCCTTATGTGAGAGCGGATTTGGATGTCATTTCAAAATGTAAGCAACAGGGTAGTATTCAAATACTCATTTCCATACAGCCACATCTGATCCATCATTTGTTGACTCAGACCTGGAGAATTTGGTATGTCATCTTGCATCTTCATTTCTAAAGTTGTTCTTCCTAAAATAAGGGTCATTTGTAAATAATACTGCTACATCATGTACAATAATCATCCACTAACACATATCAATGATCTAATCAGTCAAAAAGGCAAAGACACAACTGCATACAAGGAGGCAAACAAATAAACAAGCAGTTCACCCTGAGGAAGGAAGTCTGTGGTTGGTAATGAACACTGCTCGAAGTTCAAACTGCTTTCAGTCTGTCTGAACACCATGCGTATACTCCGCTCACTGATCTCCTGCTGGGACTGCAGCTCCCCACAGCTCAGAGAGAGAGAGCTCTCACTCACACTCGCTAACACACTTACTCTCTGAGAAGAGAGAGGCGCTGAAAGAAACTAACGCTTGCTCATAAACATTTATCACATCTACTGATACGCTTTTGCAATCAAAAGCCTACTGACTGAAATCAGCAGGGGTGAATTTGAGGTGAACACTTTCACTAAACAACCAAATTAACCTCTGTAGGAACAACCCTAATTCTGAATTAATTCAATACTTGTGATTTCACTGTGACAGCACCTGCTGCAGTGATTGAAAGTATGACCTTTACACGCAAGGCCACAGAACCCAAGATCTGGCATGTATGAATCTTCTGGAGATGACAGCCAACTTTAAACTGAATCTTACATTTTTTGAATGTTTCAAAATATACCATAAGAAAATAGGACATACGCAAAATGTCCAAATGTTTGCGGACACCCCTTCTAATGAATGCATTCAGCTACATAAAGTTTCAGCCATTTCTGACACACGTGTTAATGCACACACAGCTTGTCTAGTCCCTGTAGAGAAGTACTGTTAATAGAATATGACTCTCTGAAACAGATCATCATGAAGCTCTTGGTGTCATGTCTAATGCCATGGGTGGGCTAGAGGTGTTTAAAGCCACTCAACATTGAGCTGTGGAACTGTGTTCTCTGGAATGATGATGCTCCATCCGGTACTTTTTGGGATGAGTTGGGCATGAGGTGGGGTGGTGATCACTTAAGCCCAATGTCATTGAATGCAAACAAATCCTCACAACAATGGTCCAAAATCTAGAAGAAAGTCTTCCCTGAACAACACAGACAAAAGCAATGTAAACTTGTTTAATAGCCTAACATTTCCAAAGAACAATGAATGAGCAGAAGTCCCAATACTTCTGGCCATATAGGTTATAAACATGCATCCTGGGTGTTCTTGGGACATAAACCTGCACAAATGACTGGATCTCAGGAGGAAAAATCTAGATCAAGATGCTTTAAAAACATGGTTTATAGTAAAAGGATGAGCACCATCACTTGTTTTACATTTGAATCCCAGCAGTACCATGAGTAATCCTTGTCTGGAGAGCAGGATAACAGGATTCATCTCTTTTCTAGGCAATGTGCACTCCAATTTAGAGTTTATAGGTCCAGCAATCCCTTACCTGGGGAAAAAACATGTGCTGGCAAGCTGCATATGTGTGCTGTATCTTCCCATCCCCCAATTGCCAGACTGGTCTCAGGATAATGTGAATACTATACTTGCCTATTAAATTGGCAGGGCGTTCAGAAATACATTAATGTTGTTGAAGAAAAGCTCACTGTGGTGAGGAGGAGGGGAAGGAGGAAGAGCAGCTGTTCTGAGTTACTGTTTTCACACCCATTATGCTAATGCACCATGCTGGCGCCTGTGTTATCCAGGCGGATGGGCCAGTGTCCTTGAAGCACAGCCCACTGGGACAGAGTCAGGGCTAAGGATGGACATGACACGTTGTACTTACAGTTCCCGAGGGAACGTGGCCTAGCGTGGCCAACAAGCTACAAACATAAAGATTATTCTAAGCACAACACAGAATATATTACATCTTGGGATGTGAAATCAGTCTTAATGTGTTCCGTGTATAGATAAAATTATTAGAATATATTTTAATTGTTAATCATTTTCTAGTTTTTTTATACTCATTTTAATTAATTTTATTACATTGGAAGGTTGTATGCATTATTTACTTTAAAAAGTAAATGGATCTGACAGTAGAATAAGAATTTCAAAAGCTTAGAATATTTAATATGTCTCATAGAAAGATGCTAGATGTATCAACAGATTTAAGATGATTTCCCTTGTGAGGGTATTATTATTTGCATTAAAGGCACAGTATGTAATTTTTTGGGTTATCTTTTAGCAGAATTTAATATAATCACTAATAAAAATTAAAAACACATCTAATCATTATAAACTAAGAAGTCATTTGATTATTTTACCTTTGAATAAGCTGTTTAAATCTACATTGGTCGCGGGTCGAACACCGACTGAGGCCGCCATGTTGCATCACCATGTTTCTACAGTAGTTCGAAAAGGACAAACGAGGCTAGCAAAACCGTTTGACAAATTGGCCACTCAAATTCAATGGCGCTGTAGCTTTGTTTTACCGTTGGCTGACATAAAACAGGAGGAGAAGAAGAAATAAACATATACCTCAATAAAACCTCAATAAGAAGAAATACACGGAGGAGAAGCAAGAACAAAGGTTTTTTGGTTTATTTGTTAAGATGGCGGAACATTTTTATGCTCGTCAAGAAGAGAAAACACAACTTCAATCGTCAAAGAAAAGAAAACATGATGAAACTTAGCTTCATATTCGTGTGCAGTGTTCTTCCCCCATTCCACCTTAAATGATGCTGCTGGACATTGTAGCACATCGGAGCTGAACACTACTGCAGCATTTAAGGTGGAATGGGAGATTTGTAGCTGCGCGCTAGTTCGCGAGCTTAGATTATTTGAGCTTGTTGTGTGAACTGTTAGATTTAGCCAAGCTAACACACTGAGAGAGCTGACATTATGGCATTATACATAACTTTATTAGAAGCTTACGTATCGGCTGAAGTGCCTTCTTCAGAGCATGGCAAGCTTACCTTGACTAGAGAAAAATGTGTATCCTGCCTGCATTATCTGTCTACAGTGAAGCAGTTTGATGTGTTTACTTTGTTACATTATCTTGTGTTTGTACAGAAAACAGCTAACATTTTCAATAGCACTACTGAAGTGCAGAAAATATGTTTCATCTGCATTGTAGCTCTGATCATTTTACATATTACATGTTCTAAATTTCTAATTAAAATTAATCTTACCACTTGACATATCACTAGGTGTATTAGACATTGCGGTCGGGAGTATCAAAGAGTTATGACATCTTACGGCCACCGTAGAGACTCCTTCATGTTTGGAAGGGAGGGGCTGTGGAAAGAGTCTTCAGTTGGTTGCAATATGGAAACTAAACCACTAGATGTCGCTGGAAACTACATACTGTGCCTTTAAAGGCACCCTATTATAGCCCAAATTAATATAGTTCACTGGGAGTCTTAATAAAATATGTTTATTTAAGACACCAAGCGCCTCAAGTGGCTCAGCAGGCTAAGACACTGACGCTACGACCAGAGAATCGTGAGTTTGAATCCCAGTCATGCTGTTTGCATTCAACAGCCAGGGCACAGAGAGCAAAATTGGCAGTGCTCTGTCTGGGTGGGTAGATGGCGCTCTCTCTCCCTATCACTCACACATTGCAATGTCCGCTGGCTCAGGCGTCTACTGATTGGTCCATTCGGAGCTGGGAATCCTGCACTTTCCTCTGAGAGCGTTGGCTCCCCAGTGACAGTGTATCAGCAGTAGTTTGAAAACAGGTGGTGGCTGCAGCACACGCAACAGAGGAGGCTTGTGCTTGTCTTCAGCCTCCTAGAGACAAGAACATTGTAAAAGTGATGATGGATGGGATGGGCTAATTGGCTACTACTACACTGGGAACAGAAAAAAAAGATACCAAAAGGTTTAAGCGTAATATCCCCCTTTCTAAACAGCCCCGATCAGAACAGTTGGTTGAAGTGCAGGGGAGTCATTAGACTAGTGGTGTTTGATGGTCTAATGCCTTAATTCTTGTTTTAATTATGTGGGAGCAGACATTATCAATGCCACTCAGTAGGTAAAAAACAAAAAAAAAAGCATGAATTCAGACTCCACAGATTCACACTATAGTAGGATAGACTACTGCACAGGTGCCTTCACAGTGCATGTAATCACAGTGTGCTAATACAGGCATTCATTAAGCTAAGATTAGCCTAGCTGTCCAAAAATTCATAACTGAAATTAAACACGACTGAACAAACTGCAGAAGGAGATAAAATACAGGCCCCACCAGCCTGGCTTTCTAGTGTTAGATTTATTTATAATGCTAGATGTCCTCACTCAACCTAAGATGTTTGAAAAGATGGATGTTCCTCATAAAGACAACCAAATTTCGAAAAACTAGTTGCCATTAAAGACCACATAAGAAAATTTTATAGCAATAATTATAACATGATATAACAGATGTTAGACATATGATTGTGAAACATATCGGGAAACCTTTATAGCAATGTAATCAGCGACAGATGAGATGGAATGGCTGTGGATTAAACTAGATGTGACGTGGTTGGGGATGAAGACATGATGTGGACAAGACAAATGGGAAATGTAAACAGAAGCACATGACATTTAAAATTACATGTCTTTTCAATTAACTCACAATATTTCACGTCTATATTACATTGTCAGGAAGGTCGCTGGGTCAACGTAAGAAGTCAAACACAAATGCAAATGTGGATTTACTGAAATAAACTAAAGCATGTACATGCATACACATTACACTTATATAGCGCCTTTCTAGACACCCAAGAACGCTTTACAATCAACACACTTCATATACACTCCGGTGAGAAGCGGCACCGCAACTATGTACACAGCAAATTATACATAGATACACACACAAAGACAAATGCACAATGACCAATAAGTGACAGAGACGCAGCAGGGCTTTAGATAGGCAATACAATTAGGAAGACAATGAAACTTATGAGTGGATGTTGATTAGCAGAGTGTGACAAGGTGGAGACAGAGCACAGAAACATGTGGGCATACATACAACGTAGGCAGACAGTATGACTGCACACTGCATCACCTACTTCATATACTACCAATATGTCGCTTTCAATAATTTAATTAGCAAGCAACAGTTAATATCCCATAGTATAAGACTTTTACAACCAAACATTTTAATTATTATTAAAATTATACAAAGTAGGCTACTTGTTATCTACAAAAAATTCCCAGAATGATTAATATCATTTTTGTCAATATCCCACATTCCTTCAATAGATCCAATTTACTGGGGCATTTGTCCCAACCCCAGCTCAACATAGCATTGTAGAACCACATTCAGCCACACTAAACAAACTTATAACCACGTCAACACTATTTAAAAGACATTTAAAAAAACTACTGCACCATTTAAGGTGGACGGGGTAAGTTCCTAACAAATGAATACAACTGCTGCACCATTTAAGTTGAAATTTGAATTCTGAATAAGAAACTTCAGCTTCATGCAGAAATGGCAGAAGTCAGCAGAAATACTTTCACTTCTCTCATCTGCATTGTTACATACAGCTGGCATGAATCCATCTTTTAGGAAACGTTTCATTTTTATACAAACACAAAGTAGTTACCACACATTCATAGGCTTTATTGTCTCTCTGTCTCACAAGAACAACACTTGGTTCTTGGAGGAAACTCATGAAAGTAGAGATGGTTAATACTAGCTAATACTAATGAGTTGCCTTATTGTTCAATAAGTGTAGACCAATTCTAACAGTTATTGAATTTCATGTTTTCCAATGTAGGCTGCCTACATTCAAGGTTGCAAGACATTCAAGATATCCAAATTAGGTGTAA
>BRDA01025702.1:0-27045 GCA_036984385.1 Crenuchus spilurus
GTGATAAGCAACATAACAGCCACTTGTCTGCACAAGCTTCCCAGGTAAAACAACCTGCAGCACCCGTCCAGGTAAAAGTATCAACAGCACCTGTCCGAGTAAAAGCATTGACAGCATTTGTCCAGGTAAAAGAACTTGCATCACCTGTCCAGGTAAAATTACCAGTACGGGTACCATCTCCCACCCAAGTCACCCAGGTGGTGAAACAGGAGCCCAGCAGTCAGGTGAAATGCCCTGTGTCCAAGCAGCTGAAGGTCCAGCCTCCAGCTCATGATCTCACTGTGAAGACTCAAGCCAACCCTCAAGGGAATGATCAGGTAAATCAGGTAAGCTCACAGGTTTCCGCTGCCTAAAACTTTTTATATGACCCCTCCCACCTTAGTAATCATTTTATTTACCAATTTTAGACAATTTTGTAATTATTCACGTGTGTCTGTGTCTGTGTGTGTGTCTGTGTGTGTTTCTGTGTGTGTTTCTGTGTGTGTTTCTGTGTGTGTGTGTGTGTGTGTGTGTGTGTGTGTGTGTGTGTGTGTGTGTGTGTGATTTTATTAGTTGGTTTTATATTATTTTGGTATTTGTTATTTTATCATATTTGGTATTTTATCAATTATAGATACATTTTTATTATACAGACAGCATCAAAGTTGACATCAAAGACTGTTTTGAATGAGAGTAGCCATGCCTCCCTCACACCTCTACCTGTATCACGGGCCCCACCTCCCATCATTAGCCTGGAGCCTATAGGGAAAAGGGGCGGAGCATCTAAAGATTCAGCTGATGAGGTTCAATCAATGGAGGTCAGGTGAGGCTACTTGTTCATAATTATTTTTTTACTTAGCATCAGTTACATTTTTAAATGGAGAATTTAGCAAAATAATATAATTTAACCAAAATATAGTCCATCACTCAAGACTTGTTTAGCCTCATGAGGTTGGTTCTTTACACTTGTGATGACAGATCTGTGAGTTGCATCGTTGTTGTCAAATGAAGCCCCGCCCTCAGGCAAAAAATGTAAAAATTGAAATGAATGCATCCACCACATTGTGATGAACCAGTCTTTGAGCAGAATTAAACTTTATGCAAATGAGTTCAGCAGCATTTGACCTATCAAGTGAGCATAGACTGGTCTTCATTGTGACATTGTGTCTTTCTCTTGCTATCTCTTAAGTCTGAAGCCAGAACAGATCTGCAGTGAGTCTATCAGTTTCCTATAATAATGAAATCCTGCTTTCATACGTAACTGCTGACAGTGCAGATCTGGAGATGTTTGATTGGATAGTTGATGTGGTGTGAGTGAGAAGCTCATAGGTTATCTGCTGAAGTTGAGTTAAGCTAACATTCTAGGTCATATGAGGCAAAAAGTCTACAGTTTAATGACTGACAGCTTTGGTGAATCTAACACTATCAGACTGTTTACTACAAATAAGAGGACAGAAACAACTCGTACTGTTCTTTTCATAAGATGCCTTTGACCTTTGATGTTGGAGAAGACTTTTGAGAGAACCATGGTGAGATAAATGGATCCTGGACCAAAACACAGCTCACCTTTCACAAGAAGCCCAGAAAACAGATCTGAAGATTATTTATCTCTTATTTTGGACACATAATGAGAAGAACCAGTTCACTTGAGACAACAGTTCTACTGAAACAGTTGAATATAAAAGAGGAAGAGGATGGAAAACAGATGAAGATAAAGTTTATTCACAGATAATAGGTTTGTTGAGTCTTCACCAGCGATTTTATACATTAGCTGAAATACACCTATGATGCCCAAACAGTTGATACACTGTTTTCTAAGAAATGGTGTTGGTCTCACCCCTCCCCTTACTGAGACACTCTGGTCATCACACCATTTAGTCACATACAGTGACAAAGTAAGGAGATTAGCACACACACATTGAGCTGGTATGTAATCCTGGGAACAGCAGGATCATTTCTCAGAGACATCTAAAATAGATGATATTTAGTAACATTATTATAATGTAATTGATAAGAGTTAAGGAGTAAATAACTTGGACAAGAATTAAGTAATAGATATAAGAAGTAAATAATAAATATTCTGTCCTCACTGAATGTTAATTGTCTGAAGCTGTCCAGTCAGACAGACTGCATACAATGGAGATTAGGTTCAAACTCATAATAGTATAATAGTAAAGTAAATGCTATTCTCTGACAAGGACCAGCAATTGTATCCAATATGGATGGATACAATCAGAAGAATAATGAAGAGAATTTATGGAGAGACATATGGTCACCAGGAGTCAGAATTATAGACACTTGGATTAGATTCAATTTAAATTCAATGTGAATGCACACAACAGAATTTGACCTCCGCATTTAATCCATCTGTGCAGTAAAAAACACTAGTGAACACATTAGGCTGTGAGACCATGTGCCTGAAGCAGTGGGCAGCCTTACACATGGCCGCCCTGGGAGCAGTTGGTGGTTAGGTGCCTTGCTCAATGGCACTTTAGTCATGACCTGCCCAGGGATTGAACCAGCAACCTTCTGGTCACAAGACCAGATCCTTTACCACCAGGCCACAGCTGCCACACTTAATAATAAAATTAGGCTAATGCATGTCTAAATCATAACACACTACCCTGTAATAGTGTTGATTATGTGGTTTGTGTTTTCTGATACTTTATGATATGCTGTTATCTACACCCCCAATTTAGAAAACGTTGAGACAGTCTGGAATATGCAAATACAAATAAACTGTGTTTTTTGCATTTACTTAGACTTTTACTTCATGCATACAGTATGAACCCAAGTTATTTCATGTTTTGTCAGCTTCATTTAAATTGTTAATATACATTCTTTCCTGCATTTCAGGCCTGCAACACATTCCAAAAAATTGGGGGTAGTAAAGCATTTACCAATGTGTCATTTTGCCATTGCTTTTCACAAAAATTTGACACAAAGGATACTAAGTGATTCATGCAGTAACAAAATTTAAATTTCAACGTTCAGTGAGGACAGAATATTTATTATTTACTTCTTATATCTATTATTTCTTGTCCAAGTTATTTACTCCTTAACTCTTATCCTATTGTTTCTAAGTATCACCTATTTTAGACGTCTCTGAGAACTGATCCTGCTGTAAATGTAAGAAACAATGCTCCAACTTTTATTTCTTTTAGCAACAATACTCACTGGTTTCTAATTACCTTCAGACAGCCTGTAACTGTTTTAGTTTAGTCTTCATTTAGTATCCTCTTATTATTGTTAATTTTATTCTTTTTGTCCTTTTACAGTTTAATTGATTTGATTTTATTCCCTTTTATTTAATTCTTGCATAATCCTATTTCTATTTTTTTTTTAATTGCTTTTCATTATTTTTATTCAGCTGTATTATTTTCTTATTTTTGTTTCGTTTTTTTTTTTCAAATAATTTTATTTGTTGTCTTAAAGCTGTTACTATTTTTATTGACTTATTTTTATTCTTCTAATGCATTCTGCTCTGCATTCTACTTAAAGTTTATAAATTGGTTATTATTGTGGCTTTATTTCCCCCTTCTTAATTAAATCATAATTGTTCTCTTTCACTTATTTTATTTCTTTTCTTTACGTTGTTTATGTAGATTCTTTCATTGGTAGTTTAACCTGAATAAATTCCATTTTAATTTTCTTTTCAATCACTTTAAACTGTAAATGCTCAGCTGCATTGAAAATGAGGCTGTCCCTCAATGTATTTCTGAGTGAAAATAAAAGTGGATTGATTCTTTAATTGATTGATTGATTGATTGATTGATTGATTCAGGATTGTATAAACATGGACTGAATTGGGTTAATGAGCTTCCGCTACCCGTTACAATGTAGCTACTGTGAAAAATTGAAGAAGGGCAGCCATGGGCTGGCAGTTAGAGATATGTTCTTGTGAGCGGAAGGTTGCTGGTTCAATCCCTTGGCAGGTCATGACTTAGGCTCTCTTGAGCAAGGTACCTAACCCCCAACTGTAAGTCACTCTGGATAAGAGCGTCTGCTAAACACCTCAAATGTAAATGTAAAAAGCATGCCAAGCCTCTTTGTTAACTGATTAAACTTTGTAATTTTAGCTTTAATGCTGAGACTGTCCCTTCCTGTTCCATTAGCCCTGTACAGAAGGAGGAGCTGATCTCTATTCCAGAGTTTTCTCCAGTATCAGATCTTCAGCAGAATGGAGTGAGTAATGCCCGGGCTCTGGAGGACCTGCTGGACTTGACAGGCCATGTGGCATATCCCAGAATGCCTCAGGGTGCCACACTGGGAGACTGCAACAAAAACCTGATCGAAGGGGTCTGCAGCCCGAATGCTGAAACCAAGATCATCCCCACCAACCCTGTCTCCAAACTCAACTTTCAGTAAAGAGCAGAGTGAGGAACTCCCAATACTAATACTTATCAATAGTGATCAATAAATACAGCCATCTGTAGTTATCTTATATGAATACTTGAGTTTAACCAAATATCTGACACATTTTACCCATACCTCAAATTTACCAATCTATATATGTGTATGTGTTTTTGATGCCTTGGGAGCTGGTCTGGTTTGGCAGGATGTCTGTAAATCCTGGATGCCCCGGCATGGGTTCTGGCTGCCCCAGAAGCTGAGTCTGCTACTACTGCCTGTAATTTCATAAGCCCCTCAGGACTGTTCCACTGTGGCCACTTCTCACTCTTCAGCACATAACACCCTTTTGTTAGCTGCATGTGGCACAGTGAAGCATCTCTGTAATTTATATTATTTAGGGTATTACCAAACTATCATAACCTCAGTCGCAGATGTTGGAGTGCAGTTCACTGTGCTGTTTCTATCCTACTGCAAAAGTTCAAACCCTGATTGTGGCACTTTTTATTTGTTTTGTTTTGCCCTTTTTTATTATTTTGCCACCTCCTCTATCTGCACTTGAAACCTGGTGGCTTTTAGCTCTTTGGTTTTCTTAAAAAGCGGCAACTATCCAGGTGGAGCTCACCACTCTCTGGATAGTTGGCTGTCTCATGACAAATTGTTGTACATATGCACATTAACCTTGAAGTGCCAGTATAAAACAAATAAGCAATCTTAAGTGGCCAAGCACATCTCCGCTAATCATGTACAGTACATCTGATTCAAACTATCGTTTTGTACAGGTGAAGCAAGTAACGGAGCTTCAAGTATGTGGATGGGAGTCATGGAGAAGAAGAGGAAGAGGAGATTCTTCGTGCTGGGATATATAAACAGACTGATGCTGAATGTACCAATCCTGCGTGAATATCTGCAGCATTTACCCATCAGCCTCCTGGTGTTCATCATACTTCGCACGCAGCCACAGCATTACGGGCCAAGATACAGTGATCATGATGATGAGTGTGTTATTTCTTTGTTGCTAACAGAGCGCAGGTGTTAGTATGAGCTAATAATGTGTTTATTAGGCTTGGGTAAGTATGTGTGTGCGTGTGTCTGTGTGTGAGTGTGTGTGCGTGTGCAGGTACAGTATTTAAGTTTGTACCAGTATTGCTGGCCAAAGCTCACACAAGGGTTGTGAACAAGAGACTTTCTGTGGAGCAATATCTTCTTAAACCACACTTTACGCTTTCCAAAATTAGCCTGAATAGAAATAGATGACTACTGACTTTGAGAGATGTATGCCATCCACCCCCAATAGTGCATTAGAAATAATTCATATTATGGTAGATCAGCTGTTCTGGCTCTGATAACTAGACTGTATTTCATGCTATCAGGCTGCATTGCATTGTATGAAGCACCACAGGTTTGCTGTTAACTGCTTATGACCCTGGACTAAGACTGTTTAGCGCTGTTTTGTATGTAGCCAGCAAATTTGGTTAAAGGAATAGTTCAGTCCAAAAATGTTAAGAATGACTAGGACCCTACCAATTCACAAGAAATTCCATGGATTTCACAGACTTTCAATTACACAGTCATGTCAGAATTATGACCACCTACCTAATAGTGGGAATAACCACCCTTGACTCAGAATCTCAATGGTGATCGCTGACACTTTCCTCATTGCTCCTGTGTTCAATATAGAAGTTAACTGATCCACTGTGGCATATTGATTGCTTTATACCACTTGCTGGAGTTGTCATTCCCTTCTGGCACCACTTTTATGCCATTGGGAGGGACTTACTGTATGAGAAGTCCATTCTTGGCTACCACTCTTCGACCGGTATCCTATTATCGTGCCCTTTTGGACATTAGTCAAATCACACCTTTTGTCCATGATGATCGCTTTACACTCTGCTACAACTGACTGTGTGTTTACTTATTTATACGTGCAGCAAACCCTGTGATATGACATTTGTGACGTCCTAGCTGGTCATAATATTCTGATATGACTGTGTATATTGAATTCACATTATGAACCATGTAAACATTTTTACTCAAATAGAGCCTCCAACCCAATGTACACACTGAAATCTCCCCCGTCCATAGTCTAGAGTCACTCCACTTGTCCAGTAAAGAGTCATTATCTGTGGGTGAAGATTTCTCAGGAGGTCTAGTAGCTACGATGTAGCAGCACATTTCAGTGAGACACAGCTCACTTAACCCGGGAAAATAGTGCATTAGTTCAGCTTTTGAGCTCCCCCTCATCTAATATTTCACCTCACATGGTTACGTCAATCCAGAACTAATATTCAAATATGTCCAAAGACATCTACATGATATTTTCAGAACCTGTAGGTAAGGTACAGCCTTATGGGGGAAATGGTCCATTTCATGGGAAAGGCTCATTTCATGGTCGTGAATTTGATAAGGCCCTAGTCCTAACATAATTGGTCATACTAAACTTCCATTTTAACCATGTTAGCATGTTTTGTTCAGCTATTCCTTTTCACTGGGACTATAACTAGTAGGTTTGCTGTATATCATGATACTGAATGCTATAAAACCTTAAAGCTCTCCAGATTTGTTAGTGTTCATCCTGAGTGAGTTCTCCTTCAGGGCTGTGTGAGTTAAAGTGCTTTAAAGTGTGACAAATTTCAGATTTACAATCCTGTGTAAATGACTAGTGATGCTTATTTCAGCTTTAAACCTGGTATTAAAAAATTTGGTGTCAAAACACCAGAATGCCTCTCCAAACTCCACCCAACAATGTGTTGTTTATTAGTTACTGTTGCAAGGTTAAACAAGCTTTACAGAAAGCTAACTAAAATCCATTTTTTTCTTCTTGAGAAACTGTATATTTAATACCAGTTTCTCTCTAAAAACCTTAATTTAAGGTTGCGTATTATTAATACAGTAGCAGGGAGCTGTGTTCTAAAGGTTCTCATTCGGTTGAATGGGATTTTTACAGTGTTCTGTAAAGCTTGTCTGACCTAGCAATAACAGCTACAAAACAACACATATGTGGGCGGAACTTGTACAAGGGAAGTCCAATCATGTACAGTGCTGCTAGATTTTGAACTCTTAAGAATGTTCTGTATGTCTGCGATAATGTAACTTGAAATGTGTTCTAGATAATGAGAACCCATCAAAAAACAAAATATTCTTTCATTTGTTGAGCAAAAGGATGTCTATTGGAGAAGTATATGAACCATCTAGTCCGGCTCATTGGTTTGGTGCAGTGGTGTCCACTTTGACACACCTACCTTGTTGCTCCATCTTGTAGATGTAAAGTCAGAAACAGTAGCTCATCTGTTGCTGCAGTTTGTTTTGACCCTCCAGTCCTGCACTGGTGCTCACAGGACACTGTTGGCTGGATAGTTGTGGTTGGTGCACCATTTCCACTCCACCATTGACAGCAGGGTGTTAAAAACATCAGCAGTTCTGCTGTCTGATCACCTGAACACACACTAACAGTGTCAGTGTCACTGTAGTGCTGAGAATGATCCATCACTCAAATAATACCTGCTGACAGATTCCTCTAAATCATACAGCCTGCTCCTTTAACAAATGGTTTGTCTAGTCTGGAGAGCATCAGGAGCTAGTTCTGGTGTCCTCAAGAGTGTAATTTGAGTCATGGCACACTTTAGCTGGTTTGTTGAAGATATTTATTGAAGAGCCAGGTTTATGCTTTTGCAATAGGAACTTCTAATAAATAGGGAGGTACAATATATCAGTGGCTGAATTTTATTTACTATATATTTAAAAACTGAATTACTGTTGTTGGGCCTATAATGAAATCAAGGCTGATAATTTCATCTGACAGTTTTCTGTCCTATTAGTGTGTAAAGTGGAGAATTTCCATCTTCTAGACCCTACCGTGTTCTCTGCTGGTCTGTCTAAAACTCCCTGTAATGGTTGCTGATGGCAAGTTTTGCATTACATTACTTATATTAAACTATTAGTATGATACTGGTATTGGCCACTGGCCACAATCAGCTCATTATCGATTATCATGTCAGACCTGAAAATTCTGTATCGGTGCATCTCTACTGAGATCTGATTACCATCCGTATGACTTTAACCTTTTAAATTAACTGATACATTCAGGTTCACTTACTTTTCCCAACAATGCTGGATTATTTAACAAATAAGCAAAAGTATGTCTTATGTTATTTGTTTAATTGGATTATTTTTATCTAGATACAGGACTTCTGATCACATTCCAGGTCACATTTAGCAGATATGAGGGTTCAAATATGTCTAACGGTGCTGAATGATCTCTGCTGTGATGCTGCTGATGGTTCGACTGTTGTAATGTGAAAGGATGTGTCTTTATGACTGTTTTGTTTTGATTGTATTTGGGAGCACCAAAAAAGTGTTTACTTGAAATGTCATGAACACCCAGGGATCTTCCACATCAGGTAAAAAGAGGGCGAAACCTAGTGTCTCATCCTTTTTCTCCTTTAAGCGAATAAAGCAGCATATTATATGTAATTTCTGTAGATGGTGTGCATGGGTCCTCATTGGCATGAATGCCATGCTATGATTATAATAATAAAACTGGTAAACCCTCTGCTTTTACTGTCTTCTCTCAGTAGATAAGCTTTGTCTGAGGCTCAAACCATAATCAGTAACTGACTGATAAGTGGTTGAATTAAAGTGCAACACAAATACAGTCAACCATCAAAAAAGTAGAATGTGATGGAAACGTAAATTTTTTGTAATTT
Organism: Crenuchus spilurus; assembly: GCA_036984385.1. NCBI lineage: Eukaryota > Metazoa > Chordata > Actinopteri > Characiformes > Crenuchidae > Crenuchus > Crenuchus spilurus. The sequence continues at coordinate 9,036 of BRDA01025702.1, forward strand.
CATTCAAAAAGGTGAACTCATTTTATATTCATTACACATACATTTCTATCCTTTTTATTTTATTGTTGATCAGTATAGCTTATTGCTCATGAAAATTAGAAATTATTTCAAATGATTAGAATATTTCATTTGGAATTTGTTTAAGTTACTGTTATATACATCCATCCATCATCTTCTGCTTATCCAGGTCACCCTGAGGCCACCAAATCACTCTGGATCCTGTCGAGTCACGTGGACATGCTTATGAAAACCGAGCCGATGAATGATAACTGGGACAAAAGTTACTGTGTGTAGTATATATTACACATTAATTGCAGTATTACTATTAATGCAGTTAGATCAATGTACTCCATCTATGTATTCGTTAATTCAATAAGTTTTAAACAGCTGATAAAACACTTATAAAGTCTCTTCTGATCAGAGAATAGTGAGATAACAGCTCTGCTAAAGCTGCTGAGTGACAGAGTACAGCAGGTGAAGGTTTAGCTCTGCAACGTTATCTGCACCCCTAACATTTATCTGGAATCAGTCTGCTGTGAGCAGACGCTCATTCTTCCCAATTCAAGCAGAAAAATCGAAACTGACCTGAAATCAGTTGTGGCCACGCCCTTTCATTCGACGCCACTTCCCCTCAGGCAGGTTTTTTTTATAGCTTAGCTTAGCTCACACCATCAACGCTCTCCGCGCACCATGAAGACTACTTAAGAGTCCAGTCGTTTTTGTTAATACTGATTATATTTACAGCTGAAATTTAATTCTTTTATTTTATCAATGTACACGACGCCTGGCTGGAGGATTATCGGGAGTTTGTGAGCTACGAGTCGTAATAGCCTTTTAGCTTGTTGGCAGTAGCTTTTGTTTCTAAAATAAACCTAGGTGAGTATTTTTATTGACTTTAACGTTCTCTTATAGTCCTTAAAGTGCTTATAAAACATCGAACGGTGTGATTATTTGATAATATGTGTGTAAATCTCGAAACGTTTGGATTTTTGGGTAGTTGGGCTAGGCTAGCAGGCCTGTAAAATTCTGTCGACCTTCTTAATCTACATCAACTTTAACAGATTAAAGACAAAATACAGCTCTAGTTAGATCTGTGTCCGTACTCGTGGTAGATGTTATGAATGATTGTGTTTAAATACTTTTAAATGTTATGTATATTTACGGCCTAGTGTATGCTTTATTGTCGTTTGACGAAGCGGAAGTTCTTATTTGAGGTTCTCATTCCACCTTAAATACCGCATCAGCGGCTGTAAGAATAAACTCCACCCCCACCAGCGTCTGAATGTAACCGCTGTTATATTTAAGGAGGAATGATGAATTCCGAAAAGACGCTGGTATTGAATAATGCGGATGGGAGATACCACTGATTTGCATTTGGTCGTGCCAAAGGCCGCAGTGCGAAGGAAGTGCCTGAATTTGCAGGTGTATTGAACCCATGCGGGTCTACCAGTAGGGATATGACTAAAAATGTCAAAATCAATAAAACATTTTCTTTATATCAATGGAAAGAGTTTAAACAGAGCTTTCCAATGATGTAAAGATCATTATTCTGTGACAAAAAAAGAAATGTACCAATTTTTTAAAACGGAAATCTTACTCGCAATTTCTGTCAATAATAACCATTAAAACAATAGAAAATCTGTGATCCGAAAACAAAGGCAGACTTATTTAACTACTTGTAACTTTATTTCTTGTCCTATCTTAATAAATTTGGTATCAATGGAAAGCTTGTAAAACGATTGACACAATGTATTTCACATTTTAAATAAAATGTTTAATTAATCAAAATAATTAATTTTCAATAAAAAAAATACATAACGAGCATATTACATTCTTTTGCACTTGTTGGAACTAAATTTCAAGATGGCGCCCCGGCCTCCAATCTTGACCCATCGTCTTGCAAACACAAAAGCAGGACTGCTAATCGATAAAATTGAATGAAACTTGGCAGAAATGGAAATAAGATCATATAAAATTGACTCATTAAAGAATTTTGCTTCTCCTAACTTACCTTAACCGTGACTGAAATTTTCATTTCAAAAACTGACTGCTTTGTACTGCATCACCCGAAAATTTTTCAGTTTGTCTTGAAGGTGCAGATGTGAACTACGTCACAATTATTTGTGCATGCAGAAAAAACAACACGCAAAACAATGACAAGAAATACATAACACGCAATGCACTGCATCTCGATGCTCAGGTAGTATCGCGGCTTCGGAAGAATTCGAGGTAGGCGATAGTGGGGATACGTGCATACCTAACTACCAGCTTTGGCAAAAGTCCCAGTTTACAGGAAATTCTCCAGGTTCTTTAAAACCAATTTCTGAAACAAAACTCAACAGTGAACAGCATACTGTTAACATAATGAACACAGTGAGACACAAAAGGCCTTTGCTCACAAAGTGATGAAGACGCAAGAGGCGAGAGAAGAGAAGAAAAACGCAATAAAAAGGACAGAAAATGTTGGAAGTGTGGGAGCATTTCAGACTGTATTAGCCTTGCAGAAGGCTAGATATCTGTTATTTATGACTACTGCTGAATGCGTGGCTAGTTTTCTCTGTGGTTACAAGTCTGCCTTTAAGGTTAACTTTGATTTTATACAGGGTTAATTTATTTAATGTGTAAAAAGATGAAATGTAAAAACATGATATTTAGCTGAGCAGATGTCAATGTTCTTGCCTCTTCTTGAAAGTTGCACAACGTAAAGGAAATGTGTATGCCTGTTTATTTATTAATGCCTTGTATTTTTGACACGAAATAATTGTTTTATTCATATTTGTGTTTGCGAAATGTAAATGTTTCTAAACAAGAAAATAGTTTGTGCAAATTTATCAAATAATTTAAGAAATTCAGTTATCTAAAAAATGAAATCAATTGGTTGTTCATTATTAACTGAAATGTCTTTTCTCTTGTGTATTTATAATTGCTTTTTAACCATGCAAAAATGTTTTATCCGATTACTCGATTATTTGAAGGAATTTTCAGTAGAATACTCGGTTACTAAAATATTCAAAAGCTGCAGTTCTAAACCACATCCACTTGTCTGTGACACCTTCATTAACATCTGTTTGAAGTTTTGACCGTGGATTTTCACAGAAATGACTGGACTGTTTAAGTGACAATCCGGTGTTGGTTGGCTTCGCAGCAACTCTAACATAAAGAAGTCAAATTTTGTCTCCAAATGTGTCTTGCCTGATGGAATTACATCTGGGCTAAGTTGAAGACTGTAAATATGGTTTCTGAGTGGCCCATCCTTTTATGATGAACCTTTCTTGCAGCATGTCATTAGCTGATGTTTCTGCATTTATTATGAAGCAGAACTTGCCACAGAATATTTAAGTAATTAGTGTCTTTCAATTTGACTTTAAAAGATGGACTAAAGAAAATATGACTTGTATTGCCGGTGTTTTGAACTTTTAATTTGCTTTTCTCCAGGTACGTAAACAACTATTAAGATGGTGAGACCTCACTCAAGCTCTCCACGGTCTAAAACAAGGTTGAGCATTCATTCATGGATTAACTGTGCTTCCTCTATAGTTTTAGTGTCTTATTATTTGTCAGTATTATTAATGTTTTTACCACCATTTTAATTTTTAGTGTTGATCTTTTTAACTTACAGGCCATTTTCTGATGGCTACCACAATGAGCATCATGGTGATCGGTTTGGCCCCTCTTCTCGGAGTCAGAGGGGTTTTCGAGGCCCCTCAGGTAAGGCCCCTTCCAGCTGGAGAATGAACAGTGGAGGACCTCACCCCTATAACAAGAGACCACCTTTAATGGGAGAATCCAGGGAGAGACCACATGGACATTGGACATCGCAGAACCAGGATAACTTCAGGCCATACCACAGCTCACAGGATTCTCAGCGTGGCCGTAGGAGGCCTTCCCCACCCCATTCAAACCGTCCTCCACCAGTGCAGCACAGGATGTCCCCTCATGGTCCTTCACATGGACCCCCGGGCCATCACAGGCCTCCAAATTTTCATGGGAACCACTCTGGCCACGTTTCTTCACCCCGTACCTTTCATGGCCCTCCTTCAGATCGGCGGGGCCCATCCCCCCATGGTAACTATAGACCTCCTCAGCGACACCGCAGTCCTGCCCATGAGCAGGAGAGGAGCTGGGGCCCCGAGAGGCACCCGAGCCCCAGGCAGACATCCTTCAGCCGGCCAGCCCGTGGTGGGCATCGTTGGAATGGCCCAGGGGGCTTCCAGCACCCCAATGGGGAACCTAGGTTCTCTGGGTCCCCCCAAAGGAAGCCCAGGGATTTTCATGAGAGGAGCTCATATCCAGAGAGGTACAGGAATGAAGCCATACAGGCCGGGTGAATTGAGTGATAGAGATACAAGTGGCAATATGAATGTGCAGAGAATGTTAGATTCAAAAGTCAACAGCACAGGGAGATAAGATAATCCCAGCACTGCTACTTTCCCCCATCTTTACTTCATGAGTTTCACTGAGAATTACGATTGCAACAGGATCTAAATTTTTAAGCTCGTCTCATGTTAGAAGTCCTTTTTAAGGTCATCCAGTCAATGTGGAGATAATGTTATATACCCTTTGAAGATTTTATAAGTTATACTTGACCCAGATGTGTTCTGGCATTCAGCAGGGTTGGGGCTGGATGTAGCATAATGGGAGTTAAGAAACACCCTCAAAAAAGTCAATTTCCTACCCTGCTAAAGCAGCAGGAAGATGGCATTATAACCCACATGTTTGTATTGTTTGTGATGGGTATGCAGGTGGTCTACAGAGAGAGAGCCACGGAAGCAGCATGGAGAAGTTGGCCGGGAGCGAGGGCGAGAACGGCCTGGGCATCATGCTCAAGAATGGGCACACCGGGAAGGGGGTAACCCACATTCTCGCCCCCCTTTCAGATCACCCTCTTGGAAAATGGGCCCACCCTCTTCCTCAGTTTCGTCTTCCAGATTCCCTCCACGGCCTCAGGAGAGGCCTGTTATGCGTCCGCTGAAGAGACTTGGACGTCCACTGTCATCCGCAAGCATGGAGCATGAACCGCCCAAGAGATTCCGAAGGGAGATTTCTCTTCGACCACCGCCTGCCAGAGGATTTGGAGGTCGTGGCTTATCCCTCAAGGACAAAGCTCGACTCCTGAAGGGGCGCAAGTTTAGAGCTGAATCCATGACGCACTTCAAAATGGCCCAACCGAGGCAGAGGCTTTCAGACGAGGTACAGAAAGACAAGGAACTGAAAACGACAAAAGATGAAGAAGAATCCACAGGAGCTCTACAACGCTGCAAGGTTCCACTGAAAAAAAGTGTGAAGAGACCCACCAGTAGAAAGTCATCCATCGACACAGACTCCAAACCAGCAGATCCTGAAAGGGACTCCGAGACACAGGTGGAATCCCGCCGCTCTGTAAGAGCACACAGGTACGGTATCATCCCTCATACTGTGGCAATGGGCGCGTGATGTTTAGAAGGGTCAAGCTTCCTCTTTCTCAATGGCACTACTTTCACCAAAGGGCGTCACCCCACTGTTCACATGACAAAAAGAGAAACGTAAAGGCTGTTTACTCCTCATCAAAAAGATTTGTAAGCCCATTCTCCTTGCCCAGAATATCTCTGTCCTTAACAAAGTTAACACAGGGATATCTAAGGGGATTGCCTGGGGGATTCTGAAAATTCCCAGAAGTATGGTCTTATTCACACCACTTCACAAAGCTCGTTCTGAAAATGTCGTGTGATGTTTACATCAATTCGTCTCATACCCAGAGCCAAAGTAACCTGTGAGGGGAAGTTAAGCTCTTTTACAGAGCTAACCAGGTTTTTTAATTAAAAAAAAAAAAAAAAAAAAAGCCTCCATCTTCCAGTTTATGAAAGACGGTCTCTCCCACATTGTCAACAAGGGTTGAACGTTCCTTTCACTGAATGATAGATTAGGTGGTTACACAACAACTCAATAATGCAAGCAGTTGTCCAAGAGTGCACTGGGGATAAAACAAAGGTATGTCCTGGAAAATGAAGTTCTGAGGATGGAATGAAATTCCAGTTGTACAGTGAATGGAATTTACAATGGATTAAGGAAGCCCTGATTGTACCTGCTTTTGTCAAACTGGAGTCCAAAGAAGACACTTGAAGCCACATAGTAACATTACATCCTGCATACCCAGCCAGTGGGTTTCAGCCTTGTGTATGGTAGGCAAGACCGGAATGGCACAAGGAGAAATTGTCAGTGCATGGAATATGTGCCAGAAGTGATGCGTAACAAAGATATGATACTGCTTAAGCTCCTCCACATTGTCTCTGCAATGATGACTCCCAACGTCCAGGTCTGAATCAAGATCGACGGAGATCCAATACCAACAAGCAACTAGCCGCAGATGTTAACTAGTACAGATAATCAAGACAACTTCATCTTGAGCATTCACTGCTTTGGGATCGCTGGAGATTCTGATGACTAAGAACCCTTAAAGGCTTATTTCTCAAGACTTCCGCTGAAGACTTGTGCAGAACAAATTTATCAATTTTGACCTTTTGCAGGAAAGTGCTGTGACAGATTTTACATATCTTAAAAAAGGAAAGCTTCTCAGACCAGTGCCTCCAACCCAGATGTCCCCAAACTACAAATAAACAAGTTGGCATCGGTTTATACCATTGATGTTGGACATTGTAAGAGGAAGACGTTTGCTGCATCTGTAAGCCAATGATGCTTTGGATCAAATACATTTGAACATTTAAATCAAGAGGATGAGATGAGTGCAAAGGAAATGGATGGAAAACTCAACAAAAGATGGATGAGCGTTTACTAGGATCTCTAACAAGAGTGTCTGTCAGATCAAGGCCAATCCAGTATCTGCTCCAAATTCAGTTCACCAAATTCAGTTACTCGCATTAGAGCAAGGAATTCTGTTAAGAGCCCGAGTGAATCAGGGAAAACTAATCTACCAATTCAAACTGAAGCATGGCGATGATGGGCTTGCTTTGCTGTAAGTACCCAAGGCAGTGATACATCTTTGGTTATTTGCCACTTTTTACAGTAACATTTGGTTTTGAAGGACTGTTTTGTGATTTGAGTATTTTTCTTTGAATGATCATTGATCTCTTGCACTTCAGCTCACAAGGAAGGTATACTTGTGTGTTAATTTAAAAATGTGCATGTGTGCTGTCCTCATTGCTTTTTGAATGCCAGATGTAAATGCCATGTAAGATTTGATCACCTTCGTCCTACGTGGCAGTCAGACTCATTTTTATCCCTCCCCTCACTCTTTCCAGCTCTTCACCCATAGACAGACAGCTGACACGTGACCTTGTTGTGGTTTCTCATTGGGAGGCTGGAGTTAGACCAAGTTCTAGCCATAAAGACGGCTCTTCCTGGAAGAACAGGCAGTCTAAGGACAAGTCTGGTAATAAATACTACAGCGGTCACTGATTAGGGTTGGGTGTTTTGGTTTGACTACATTGCTTTTCAAGGAAAATCCTAATTTTAAATGATGCCTTGTCGTGTTTTATTCTGATAATGTAGATTACATTTTAACAATTTTGCCATTTCTCAGATACCTCAGGCCCTCGTGAGAACATAACATTGAATGATCGTTTTGGCAAACTTCATAGCTCTGGATGTTCTACACGGGACCAGAAAGACAGACGGTAAATCCCTCACTCACTCTTTTTACTTCTGTATCATATTCATTTCTGTATATATGAATTCTCTTATTGCGTATGTTCTTTGTAGAATAGGATTATGGCTAGGGATTGTGCTTACTGCTTTGCATTCTTCTTATAGGCCTACAGATGGCCCTGACAAACCATTCAGGAGGCCAGGCTCTTTTCAGGTAAATGCATTACTTTTACATGAATGATTGCTGACCAGATGTGAAGTACACTTCCTAACCTTAATGATATTTTTGCATGTTATAGAAACCTGGTTTGCGTCCAAATCTTGGGTTTAAGAAGGGACCATGCCCTGATGGAGTGTTCAGGAGACCTTTAATGGTAAGTGTTGTAATGGTAGTTGCAGTTAATTGGTTTAATCGTAAAAACAAGACTAATATCTACAAAGCTTCTATAGTGTAACCAGGGTAACCAGGAGAATTATCTGAAAAATGTTTGTGTATCTTTAGCATTCTGATTCAGTGGTGGTGCAAGCACCAGAGCCTTAGCAAAACATTGTTTTTTTTCCCCTGTCCTGAAGGCCACCATCATCCCACGCCCACCTCTCCACCAGAAACCTGCATTCAGGAAGAGCCAGAGCATTATGTCCAAGTACAGAAACCTGCAAACACTCAGAAACAAAGCACCACCCCACCCACGCCAGGCCACCAGCTATCGCCGCTGGTGATACAGCAGGGTAAATTAACATCGCCACACACAACCTCCAAACAAAATGTTACTGATTTAAAGGCACAGTATGTAATATTTTGGGTTTTCTTTTAGCAGAATTTAAGATAATCACTAATAAAAATTATTAAAAACGCATCTAATCATTATAAACTAAGAAGTCATTTGATTATTTTACATTAGAATAAGCTGGTTATATCTACATTGGTCGCTGGTCGAACACAGACTGAGGCCGCCATGTTTCTACAGTAGTTCGAAAAGGACAAGCAAGAGGCTAGCAAACTGAAACCGTTTGTGTTGTAATGACGAATTGGCCACTCAAATTCAATGGCGCTGTAGCTTTGTTTTACCGTTGGCTGACATAAAACAGGAGAAAAAGAAGAAGAAATACATGGAGAAGCAAGAATAAAGGTTTTTTGGTTTATTTGTTAAGATGGCGGAACATTCTTATGCTCGTCAAGATTCTTATGCTTGCCTCAGAGCAGTGGCTGTTTACCAACACAGTTTGTACACCAACCTTCACTGACGTAGATTATTAAGCCGCCCCCTCTGGTTTTCCCGGACTGCTGGTTACGGTTCGCTCGGAAGAGCTGCCGACCGGCGAGCTGGAAGGCCGAGTCCGGCATGCTCTGATTCAGCCATTTTTCTGTGAGACAAATCACTGTGCAGTTTCTCATGTCCCCAAAAACATTCATCCTTAGCTGCAGGAGGTCCAGCTTGTTGTCCAGAGAGCAGACGTTGGAGAGGAAAAGAGATGGAATCGGGGGCGATTAGCGTTAGCCTGGCTAGCACGCCGCTCCATTTACCCCTCTTCTGCCACCGGTCTCGTCTCCTCCTCCCGGCCTGTGTTCCACTCCAGCGGGCCGATGTCCGGAGAAGCCATAGTCTGCCCAGCTCAGCCCGAACGTTATTATCCAAAGTTGCTGCTTCTGTGGCTAAACTGTCTCATCTGAATGAGTTCGGTTCAGCTGTAACTCAGCCGCCTAGGGCAGAATTCAGAATCAGAACCGACGTAAATCAACATTAAAAACTACTAAAACTGGGTATGCTAGGAGCGTGAGAAGCCGCTGCGCAACTGCGCGCCACCGTCTTGCCGTGAAAAAAAAGTTTGATGTTTACTTGAAGTGCAGAAAATGTTTCTTCTGCATTGTAGCTATGATAATTTTACATATTACATTTCCTAAATTTCTAATTAAAATTAATCTTACCACTTGACATCACTAGCTCTAAAGCTGCTAGACATTGCATTCGGGAGCATCAAAGATTTGACACCTTACGGCCACCGTAGAGACTTCTTTGTGTTGGGGGGGGGCGCTGTGGAAATAGTTTTCAGTTGGTTGCAATATGGAAACTACATAGTGTGCCTTTAAACTAATTGTATAACATTTTGTGTTTTCTCTTTGTATATGCCCTACCTAGGTGGTTTTAATCACAACAGATAAAGGACCTGATTCACCTGCATATGACCTGGACTCGTGCTTTCAGTGCCCACAAGGTGGTCTCTTGTCTGGGCTGGCAAGCCTTTGCCTTTCCTGCTGTTTCTGTCCTTAATGGCAGTAAAACGTCTGGCGCTTGTATAAGGATCCCAGCTGCCTCTGTGTGTATAAAACATATTAAGATTTGCCAAAGTTTACTTTAATCTGTAAGATTTTGTTTCCTCCTTCAGTGTGTTTCCATTGCTCTGCCTATTTGATCAGTGCCCAAAATATAATTGTAGATTGAACTGTGGGTAGTCTGTTGTAGAGGGTTTTTTTGTTTTGTTTTGTTTCTAAACTTGTCCACTTATCAGCCTTGCTGAAGGAGTTCTAGCTTTGTAAAATTGCAGCAGCCTGAACATAAGCTGAAGATGTCTGCTGCTGTGCTTCATTTGCATTATAAGGGTATTCAGTGTGTAATACAGACGTTTGTGTAAAAATGCTAGTTGGGTGTTTACTGAGCTCCTGGAGTTAGTTATGCATATTCCTCTCCAACGCTGTTTGTACAGACCTTCAGATGACTATGTACATTGTTTATAGAAAGATTTCAATAAAAGGACTGGAACTTTGTGTAGTTTAAGGTCTTACATAAATGTTTTACAAAGTGATCTAGAGCTCAAAACGCTTTATTCTAACCAAGTGGTTTTGTGGTACACACCTTGTTTATACCCTCAATACCTATACATTTACGTTAGGTATGTCTAATCAAGCAGACGCAAAACTTAATCTCGAGCAGGTCTGCTGTCTGATCCACTCAACACACCACCACCACCATGTCGATGTCACTGCAGTGCTGGGTATGATGCAGCACCCAAATAACTGTCCTGAAGTGGGCAGTGAGTGCATATTAATGTTAAATAATGCTCAGTTTGGGCTAAAGCAGTAACAAACAGCTATTTACATTTAACCAGCTTTTATTACACGAAATGGGATATAATATGCACAGTCACATCTGTAAAATAATATATTCTACATGTGTACAGATAATCCTCTGCCCTTGGTTCAGTACAGAGTTCAGTTAGCCTCAGCCTCTTTCAGAACGTCCTGCTTCTGTTGGAAATATTCTCTAAACCAGGCAATGTGCTCCAGCTTCTGTCTGACAGTCAGGTGGTGGTTTTTGGAAAGCCCGGTCACCACCAGCTCCATGAAGTGTCTGATGGGGCCCTGTTTTGGAAACCCGTCCTCTAGGTGGCGATCCAGGAACACGTGCTCATGAAACGGCACACTGGCCTCCTCCTCCATACCTGCAAATTAGGAATTCTTAGAGCTTAGGATTTGGTCTTCAAGACTGCATCTCTGGGGAAATTTTTTTAAAAAAAGGAGCTGATACTACTACCACCACCACCTCACCTGCTTCATTATTGATGGGGTACGTCCACAGTCTTCCCTCTTTCGTCCACTGAATCATCTCTTCAAAGCCATTCCGGGGATGCTGATTCAACACCTGGACAATCTGAGCGGCAAGGTCAGCATCCCACAGGGTGGGAGCTGTGGCTAAAAGTCAGAAAAGATTATTTCTGTCAGAGCTGCATAAATTAGTGCCCCTCCATCCATCTTCTTAACCACTTAATCCTGGTCAGGGTTTCAGTCCCTCTACCCCTAGACTGGGCATGGCATTACAATGATTGCAGCCAAGACAGGGTGTCAATGCATCACTGAATGAATGTTATACAGCGCCTTTCTCAAACCCAAGGACATTTTACAATCACTGGGTACACAAACACACACTTGTACCAGGACAATTGAGAGTATCCAATTCTAACCTGTTTTTGGACTGTGTGAGGAAACCCATGCAGACACAGGGAGAACATGGAAACTCCAAATCGATGGGGACTCAAACCCAAGACCTCAGTGTGCCATTAACCTCCATATTTTTACTAGTGCCAAGTTATGATATTGTGGAATTGTTTTTTTAACTCAATTTTTCCACGCAATGTAGTGGTAGCCAATCAACCCACCCATTCACTAGCACACTCTCAGTCCCTGACTTTAGGAAGGTAAAGATGCCACCTGCATGTAAAGTCAGCCACCACCTATTTTCAAACTGCTGCCGACATCACTAGATAGCCAATGCACTTGGAGGAGCATTGGATGATGATCGGCTGGCAGACGTGACTTAGTAGTGATGTGGTAAGAACGCCATTTACCCACCCAGACAGAGCATGGCCAATTTTTGCTTTCTCAGGCCCCGGCTACAAATGTCAAGCAGCATGCCTTGGACTCAAACTCGCAATCCTCTGATCCTGAAGTCAGCTGACACGTGTTCATAATATAATTCAAAAAGTCACTTTTTGTGTAGGAAATATAAAACACATGATTTAACTTTTTGAATTTAGTTATGGACAATAACTTTTCCACTGTATACAAATTTTTGGAGATGCACTAGTACTGAAGTTCTAAGTGTAAATAAGAACTCATCTACAGAAAACAAACTGATGTACATTTTAATACACACTTTTTATTTGCTGTCGTTTAACATTATGGTCTGTTGTGGCACATCATATATTGCATCATTTATTATTTTCAACGTGTTAAATTCGGTAAAGAAATAGAAACTGACTAAAGTCTGATATTTAAATTCACAGTAGGGGAGAATTTTGCAGTACATCTACTTATTTACACTCAGAACATACTTTAAATGTGGAGTTTGACCTTTTACACACAACTGAATGTCTTGTATTAATATACACTGGCTATATAATAATAATTATTATTATTTTCAGATGATTTACTTACATAGATCTGTCTGTGTCTTCTCTTCAAGATCAGTAGGGAAGATGTTCAGCCTTTTGGCTAAGAAAGGACTCTTCCTGTCAATCAAAACATCACACAAATCAGACACACCAGACTCAGATCAACTGAGTGGATTCAAACATTAATGTGTCCGTTATTGTATGCTTTGACTGGGTATTCTGTGGTGGTTATTGTTGTTTACCTCCTGCGAACTCCATCCAGCTCACCAGTGAGGTCAATTGTATATCCTCGTCCATCATCATCAAAGCGAATCTGATTGGCTGGTCTTGCATTTGGTCGTTCCTTCAGCCTCTTTCCCACTTTCATATCAGCAATTATATGGCTAAGAACAAAATTAATTAGTGTTACAGTATGAAGACAGGCTGGCGCTCATTTTACGGGGATCATATCAGACTTCAGCAGTGTGATATAGAAGCAGAACAACTGGAGCTGAACTTACCCGATGTCCTGCATCTCTCCTCTCCTCTGCGCTTGTGAGACAGCCTCGTGTTTCTGAAGCTGTTGTAGAAGCTCCGATTTAGCCTGAGAGCTGTCGGGCAGAATGGCCGCTACAGACGACACAGCTGCAACCAGCTCCTGACTGAGGGTCTCACTGAAACATTTACAGTCATTTAAATGTTACATTTAAAGACCTTTACAATAAAAGGGCTCACATTATGTAAAACCACTAACTGACCATCCACAGGTGTCAAACTCCAGTCCTGGAGGGCCGGATTCCTGCAGAGTTTGGCGATTTCTCTGCTCTGACATTACAATTAAACCTGTTCATTACCTGCTGAGCTGAATCAGGTGTGTCTGATTGGGAAGATCACAAAACTCTGCAGGAATCCGGCCCTCCAGGACTGGAGTTTGACACCCCTGACTAAGAGGATGTGACAAAATATAAATGTAGGCAAACTTATAGGAAAAACAGGAGACTGTTAAAACATAAGCCCTGCAAACATCTGATCAGTGATTAAACTATCAGGTCATGTGAAGGTGTATATTGTCCACAGTATAAATAAATAACTTTAAGACAGCAGTTCCTTATTGCACCTTTGTGATTCATCCTCGCTGGCCTGCTGGAACATGCTGGTGGTGCTCTCCATCTTGTCTGGCCTGGGTGGAGCCACTTGTTCATGATGTTGAACTTTGGGGGCTCTGAGCTTTCGTTTGGTGGTCACCTCCACCTTCATGGCCCCCAGCAGCTCCAGGAGACCCTTCTTACTGGTCTTCTAGAAGTGTAAACAGTGCATCATAATTTTAGCATAATACATCACAACAGAATTCTGTAAAAGGTCACTTCACTCTAAAATGTCCAAAATGAACACAATGTTATGATGCATTATGAATCACTGAGTATTTACCTCATTGTCCTCAGTTTTCTGTGGTGATTCTGTTTGAACATTGCCCAGACTTGTATTGTTGGATCTGGTTTCTGTCGTCCAGTCTGGACTCTGGATGTTGGCAACAGACTCTGATGTGGCCTCAGTATTCAGTGGCGATGCTTGTTTGAAGGCTTTGTTTTCAGAGTTGTTCTTCTCTGGTTCTCCAATTATCTTTTCAGTCGTCTGCTCTTCTGTATTTGACACCAACTTCACAGCTCCATTTGTTTCAGACTCTGCAGCAAGACTACTAGACTCCACTTCAGTTGTCTCTGTTTCTTTATTCACCTCCTCTAAAGGAGAACCAACAGTTCCTTCTTTCTTCTCACAGAGATAAACCCCAGAACCACTGAAGACTCTTTGACTGATCTGACCTGAAGTTCTAAAGGGCAGGTAAAGTACAGGCGAGCAGTCAAAGGGCAGGTAAAGTACAGGCGAGCAGTCAAAGGGCAGGTAAAGTACAGGCGAGCAGTCAAAGGGCAGGTACAGTACAGGCGAGCAGTCAAAGGGCAGGTACAGTACAGGCGAGCAGTCAAAGGGCAGGTACAGTACAAGTGAGCATGTAAACCTTCTGATGATTTCAGTGTTTCATTACCAATAAGACAACGTGATCGGATGAAAATGTATTTAACATTAGACTTTTTTTATACCTGTATCATGTAGTTTGATGTTGTCAATAAAGTGTCATTCAACTCCCGAGCACAGTTGATTGATTTTAAATTCAATGATTGTTACGTCACAATTAAATATTCAAGCTAATCAGTCTGTCCCAACTCAAGCTGAAATTATAAGGTGTGTGTCAGCTTGGACTGATGCTTGAATGATGCGCAATGGAGGACAGCCAATCAGAATAAAGCCCATTTACTAATGACAGTCTTAATATTACAGTAACGTCTGTTTCATTCTGATAGAGAGCTTGGAGACATTAAATGAAGTCTGTATTTAGTATATAACTATGTTAAGTGTATCTCACGTGCAAATAAAGTAGAATAAAGATGTAAACAAGCGTTTAAAGCCCTTAACCTTGTAAAGGAGATAAAGTAGAGAAACGCGTAAACTCACCTGAAGGCTGGAACAAACAGTCTGTGTTTACATAATGAGGAGGTCAGTGGTGTGTCCCGAGACACACTAAAAGGCTGAGATCTCTGATAAAGAGTTAAAATCACTCTTCTGTACATGACCTCAACGCACCTCCGCATGTACAGACAGCGGCGCAGCAGTCAGAGACGTCCGGAGTAGCTTTCACTCTAAACAAAGGTTCCGGGCTACCAGGCACACTGACAAACAAGTAATTAAAAATCATCTTCTAATGATATTTATTTCATAGTGGACAATTTATTATGCACACTTTTAGCTGTAAACATGTCCCGTATTTGCTACACTGTTTATTATTTTATTATAATCAGTATAACTAAATAAACCATTATAGTTATTAAAATTAAATTATTAAAATAAAATCTTTTGGATAAATACAGAGAAATTTGTTTATTTATTTAATTAAAAATCCTATTGACCTAAAAAGAATGCCATACATTGAGAGAAATATAAAAGCATATAAATAAATAAATAAATAAATAAGTGTAACTAATAATATAAATATAAACAATATTATTATTGATTTTTAAAAGGCCAGTGGATTTATCATCTTTAGATCAATAAATTAAAAATGCAGAACATGTCCATTGTCTAATAGATTCAGCTTTGGCGATTTACGTTTGTGATCAATATCTAATCAATAATAAACTGATTTGATCTAAATCAGAATTGTTTTAGTGAAGACACAGAACCAGTGGAATAGAGTTTGTGTGTACGTATTACAGGATGAACCCTTTTAAACTGTTGTCTTCTTTAAATCTAATAATAAAAACACCCCCCCCCCAAACCGGCATTCAGTGAGTCATCTCAGGAGGTGATGATACACACCCGTATTCAGACAACAGAGGGTCTGTTCCAAACTGCACACGTACAGCCTACATAGGGCACTTAGAAAATAACTCACACATCAGCCTATTTATTTTGTCTGTCGTATCTAAGTCAGAAAAACCATCAAATCAGTCGGTAATCTGGTTTATATAATGGATGAAGGGTTTAGGGAGTAAGGCACAGGGAGTAAACCATAACCTCCTCAGTCCCGAGACAGGACACTTTAAAAACAAATGATATTTTGTAATGAAATATGTTCATTGCAGCCATTTAAATGGCATAATACAAAAAAGTGCATCGAGACTGTGAGATATTCAGTGTCCAGTATACTGGACGTTTGGAATTAAGGGCATGAAATCTGAAAGACTTTGAAAAATGAACTCATTTGTTAGTACCAATACAAGATACAAATTAAATGTATTTTCTGAGTTAACTGTTAGTGGAAATATGTAATACATTTTTTACAGTAAAATTACATACTGATATGAACAAATATAAACATTTTGCAGTACATTTCTACTATTTTATTATTATCTAAAAATAATAATAAAATAATAATAATTATTTTGTATCTATTATCTAATAATTCAAGCACCTCTTATACTGTCTGCCCTAAACAGACATGAGAAGGTGAGCATAGCATTGAAAAATGTAAAAAATATAGAGGAATTCCAATGGTTTTAAGATGTGTGTATTCGCAATACATAGCATGCTTAACGCAGCATTCAGTAGTCTAACTCCAAATGTCCAGATGACTGGACATAAATGTTTCGCGCTAAATTTAAGACTTTGCAAATAACTTCCCATTGTTAATATCATTATTTTTTTGTATCCTTAAACTTCTAGAATAACATACATACCAAGACATTTCAATGATCTATTTCGGATAATCTCGCACGGAGGCAAGGAGCGTCTTTCTCTGCAGCTCCCATTTCAGGGAGTTTTTTCAGCAACCTATCAAAACAACCTAAATGTCCTTGTCCAACCAATAGAAAGCCAGAGTTGGGAATGAACACATAAAAGTGGGTGGGACAACGTAAAGCTGGTTGTTAAGTTAAAAAACGCAGAAAAATAATGTCCAGCATACTGGACATTTGGAACGAGGAGGATAATGCAAGGGAATAGAACATAGGGAGTAGGGCATATAGAGTAAAGTATACTGAGTATAGAAAACACATGGATTAGGGCATACAGATTAGAGCAGAGGGAGTAAGGCAGAGAGTGAAGTGAGTATGGTGTAGGGAGTAGGATGTTGGGAGCCGTGTGTAGGGACTAAAGTAAAGGGAGTAGGCTGTAGGGAATAGGGTTTAGGGAATAGAGACTTAGGTTGTATCATGCCTACGATGTTAAGCACAGAAGGGCGGGTCTTTGACGTTCAAGAATGTGATTGCGTCGGAATATGATCTGCTAGCCAATCGTTTTGAAGGTGGGTGGAAATAACGTCTTCGTTGTAAACTGGTTGTAACCAGTCGCTGGGCAGGAGAGGCGGGGCTTGCCTATAAACGGGTGTGATAAATACATCGCTGTCTCGAGAACAGATGCTGTGGAACAGAACAGCAGCGGTCTGGACCTGGGACAGCAGTGAGGTCAGTACACACACACGTAAACCAGTCAGTTCTGTTCTCTATTGTACAGACATCTTTAATACTAAATTCAGATCAGACTAACATCACATAAATCTGACTAACACCTTCTGTACGAGTTCTTTATTCTCATATCTGACCAGCTTTAGCTCGGTAGCTTAGCTGCAGAACGTGCTCAGTTCGGTTCTGCTCAGTGAAGTCCAGAACAGAGGGAAAGTTTGTAACAAATTGATAATAAAAGAGTAAACAATAGATTAATGGACTGACCACCTGACATGATATTCATTATACAGTAATGACTTTAACCTCAACTTTGTTCTTCTGTACTCTACTGTACAGTCACTAAAAGGTCGGAGAGAGGGAGATAGAGAGAAAAAGTGGGAGAGAGAGAGAGTGAGACAGACAGACAGACAGACAGAGAAAGGGAGAGAGACAGACAGAGAAAGGGAGAGAGACAGACAGACAGAGAAAGGGAGAGAGACAGACAGAGAAAGGGAGAGAGACAGACAGACAGAAAGGGAGAGAGACAGACAGACAGAGAAAGGGAGAGAGACAGACAGAGAAAGGGAGAGAGACAGACAGAGAAAGGGAGAGAGACAGACAGACAGAGA
>BRDA01025708.1:0-16475 GCA_036984385.1 Crenuchus spilurus
ACTTGACAATTAAATTCAAAATCTGTTCAATATTGAAAGGAATCAGGATTTGTAATCATCTTGACAGCACTTCATATAGTAAAAATATAATCATTATTCATAGTGGAGGCAATTATCAACCTAGAAATTAAGTTCATAATACTACCAGCTTACATCAGATCCAAAACCCTGATGCTCGTTTACAAAGCAAAAAAATGAACCAGCTCCTCCCTACCTAATGGCAATGGTCAAGTTGCACCTCAAGCCCTGACCCACACCACTCAGCTTGACCCGCTATCCTTCAAGACATGTGGAGGACTAGCATCAAGACTCTTCTCTGTCCTAACACCCAAACAACAAACTCCCACTGACTGTTCAAACAGCAGAGTCCCTCACAGTCTTCAAACACAGACTGAAGAGCATCTCTTTGTCGAGCACTTAAGTGAGCACTACTCTAAAACACTTATTGTAATACATTGTAATGCTCTTATATTGTGTATAGTTGTGTATCTTTACCTCTTTCTAAGTATTAGTGATGGTTTTGTTCTAACAGTGTCTGAACTGAAGAGTAGTTTGGACTCTAACCTGTCTGTACTAGCTGAGATCATTCTCTTAATGGAAACAAAGCACTGTTTTACATCAATCTGGATAAGAGCATCTCCCAAATGCTGTAAATGTACCAGCTCCAGAGCAGAACAAAAACTGACACAAACACAACTCTAGTCATTTAGCAGCAAATAAGTTAGTTTTCCAAGAGATTGCCAAGTTTTATTTTAAACTTTGCAATTTTATGGTTGATATTAATTACTTATGATTTTATTTGCTGTAATCAGGTGGTATGATTTCAGCATCCTGACAGTTTTTTTTTTTATTTGTTTCACAGTGTGGTTGTTGCTGTTGTGTTTTTTTTTTATTATTATTTAGTAAAAATGTAGTCTCAAACAAATACATCTAGATTTACACAGCCTTGAGACAGCATTCTGTTCTTTGCTTGGGAAGCAAAGCTCTTACCTTTTCTCTATTGATTGAAGTTAGTGGTTGCTGGTTAATGATTGTGGAAGGTTGACCCTGAGTATATTTGCCTATGTGTGTATGTCTCTGTGTTTTGAGTGCTTCTACTCATATGCTGTGTGTGTGTGTGTGTGTGTGTGTGTGTGTGTGTGTGTGTGTGTGTGTGTGTGTGTGTGTGTGTGTGTGTGCCTGAGCAGAGCATGATTCTCTGCATGCTTCGGTCCCATGCGGTTCAGGCCAGGGACCCTGTGGAGAGCCTCTGTCCGATCAGAGTGAATTATAGCTGGGCACAGGCGGGGCCTCCTGCTGGGGCTGTAGTCTATTCCAGGACTACCATGCAGGTCCCAGACACATCTCACCAACCCACAGTTATAAAGTCTGTCTTCAACATGAAACTGTTTCTGTAGAACTAGTAAGAATGCAGGCAACTCAATTTAATTTAAGAAAATTTCTGAACATCTGTACAGCTACATCATGACAATGCAAGGAACACTTCACAACGGTAGGTCAGCCCAGCAGGGTTACACAGAAATACAGAAGATATACAGCACAATTCAAAATGATGGACTGTGGATTTATGTTTGGGTGGTTCTGTGGTTTGGTGGTTAGCACATTCAGCTCTCAGCGCTGAGATCTTGGGTTCAAGTCCCCATCTGGGTGGAGTTTCCATGTTCTCCTCGTGTGTTGGTTTTCTCCAACAGTCCCAAAAACATGGAGATCAGGTGAATTGGCTACTCTAAATAACCCTGGTATGTGTGAATGAATGTGTCTGTGTAAGCCCAGATATGTTTGGCACTCAGTCCTGATCCCCCTAATGCTCGATATAGTCCTCCAGGTAAATGGTCACTTCTGATTGAGAGTACGATGTGTGTGATTGGCTACTGCTTCTCGCCGGTGTGTGTGTGGTTGAGTTGAAAGTGTGTAAATGGATTGCGTTCATTGTAAAGCGTCCTTGGGTTTGAATTAGTAATCAGTAATAGAAGGAGCACACTTAAAGTTCCACAGCTTTTCTTTGTCCTCCTTCCATTGTCTTCTCATAACCCTTTCATGGTCTCCTCATACTCTCTCTTCCTCTCTTTTTCTGAGATAAAAGGTTAAAAGATGTGCTCCCTGCTGGCTTGAAAATGGTCAAAGCCTCCTTCGAGTGTTTCATGGAATTCTGCACCAGATGTTTCTCAGTAAACCATGCAACACACACACACACACACACACTCTCCACAGCCCTCGAGGATGAACTCATACCATTGATTTATTGAAAGCATGCATTGTTCTCTATTGTTCCTGAAAAGCATAAAGAAAATAAGTAGGCACTGGTGTCTTTTATGGGTGTGTGCAGCCGCTATGGAGTTATCAGCACTGAATAGGTGGCATTATATTACACTGAGTGAATTATACCTGAACTGTAGACATACTCAGTCATTATATACATACACAGAGATGCCCACACAAAGAACACATACACAGAGAAAGGCCACACAAATGGATTATTATACAGACAGAGACACTTACTCTCACACTTACCACCACGCGTACACACACTAATGGTAATTTTAGCCAAAAATGAGATGGAATATCCTGGGATCTTTTGTTGGGCCAAGCTCAGATGGCAGGTTGTAAAAGTACATTTTATGGAGTTGTGTTGCAAGACAAAAAAAAACCCAAAACAAAACAAAAGCGAGCAAAAGCCAGATAAAAGGGAACTGGGTGACATGGTTCTCATTTACAGAATTCTAATTCAAAACTCATCACGAAGGCCTGATTCAAAGGCAATTATAACTAAGCTCTCTCAGGAACATCATTACGACCAAGTGAAATGAAACATTGGGTTTATGAACTCATACTTTCTCATCTGGCCATGCACTACAGTGGCATTCAAAAGTTTGGACACCCCTGATCAGTTACCTTACTGAATAGCTAAGAAAGTAAAAAAAATGAACAAAAGTTAAAGATGACACATTTCTTCAGTATTTTAAGCAAGATTGTCATGATTTGATGTACTGTCCCTTTAAGTTTTTGTGTTGTCTAGCCCCGCCCTTGATTGTTCTCATCTGTGGTTAATTAGTCTCTGTATATATTCCCCTCTGTGTGTGTGTCGAGTTGCTGGTCTTTTTGTTTAGGTGGTTGTCCATGTCAGTTCATGTATTGTTTTTGTCTGCTTATGCACCCAAGCGATGATGAGGTTCCGCCCTCTTCTATGCAGAATGACTACGAGGTTCCGCCCTCTTCTATTCTGTGCGATGATGAGGCTCCGCCCTCTTCTATGCAGAATGACTACGAGGTTCCGCCCACTTCTATCCCGAGCGACGATGAGGTTTCATCCTCTTCCATCCCAAGCGACAACAAGGCTCCGCCTTTACATATGTAGAATGGTGGTGAGACACAGCCTTCCCCGGCTCTATGCACGCACTGACGCGCTGCCTTCCCCGGTCCAGTATGGACAGCAGAAGCTGCTTGACTCTGTGCATGGCAAGGACATCCTGTCACAGAGAATGGACGTGAAGGATGCTCATGCGCCGGAGAGCCTATTGGACACTGAACTCCCTATCTGGGTTAACTGTGCCACACAGACGCACGAGCCTGCTATTAACCAGAACTCTGACGGCTCGTAGCAGGCTCGTGCGCCCCCCCCCCACCCGCTTTCCCTCCTCTTCCTCTAGTTTGGCCATGGGGAATCCTGGGGCTTCCCCTCATGGGGGGGTATGCTCTGTGGCCCGTAATCCTGGACTTGGCCAACCGTCTCCTGTTGGCACAATGGACTGAATTACTGCTTTGTGCCTCACTGCTTCAGTCCTATATTAAGAACATTTCACATTGACTGTTTGTTTGGGTTTCTCTTTTGATTTAACTGTGGTGTTTGAGATGTTTTCTTTTGTGTTCTGGTTCATTGGGGGTTTACTGTGTTTTTGGGGATTTTGCTTCACTGTGTTCTCTTGGTCTTGGTCTTGGTTTCAGGGTTCTTTTGTTTTGCACTTCGGGTCGAAGTGCTTAGAGGGAGTGTAATGTCATGTACTGTCATTTATGTCATGATTTGATGTACTCTCCCTTTAAGTTTTCGTGTTGTCTAGTCCCGCCCTTGATTGTTCTCATCTGTGGTTAATTAGTCTCTGTATATATTCCCCTCTGTGTGTGTGTCGAGTTGCTGGTCTTTTTGTTTAGGTGGTTGTCCATGTCAGTTCATGTATTGTTTTTTGTCTGCTTATGCACTAATTAAAAACTCTACACTGGACTTCCTGCATTTGCATCTTCCTTTTATGACTATGCCAGGATCCTGACAAAAGGTAAAAAACCTGAAGTCTGGACACTATTCATAATCAGTAACACCCCTGTGTCGCAACTTATAAACACTTTTGTAGAGTTTTATCTACTCATCCTTTTTGATATGCTGTTGCATGCACGGCTTTTTGAGGTCAGTGTACAGATGTTTGATGATTGTGATTTTGAGGGCCTGGCAAAACCTTCAGCTTGTGCCTCATGGGGTATTATGGATTTTGAGGTGAGCTTAGGATCATTATCCTTTTGTAGAAGCCATCCTCTTGTCATCAAGCATTTTTGCAGATGGTGTGATGTTTGCTACCAGAACCCATTGTCAGGGCTGGCACTCCACCCATGTAGATCACGCACTGCGCGTTGGGCCCTCAAGTGTACATGAGGGCATCACTGAAGTCTTCGCAAAGTCCACTTCCACAGTAACCAAGCACAAAGGCTTTCGTTGTCTCTCTCTCTCACACACACACACACACACACACACACACACACACACACACACACACACACACACACACACACACACACACACACACACACAGACACACTACAGCCCAATGCCCTACTCTTTCCCCTTCCACCCCCCACCAAACTGTTAAGTGGTTAATTGGAATTCTGTAGATGTTGCCCTCTGGGGAAGGGGGGGGGTTCCAGAAGCATCTGGAAAAGCATCTGTATTAGCTGAAACATTTGTAATCTGTGTAAGCTTTTTTGGGAAAGGTGCTTTTTCTTTTCTTGAGTCATTATTAAACCAACGTAACAATGGTTTTACCGGTAGTTGATTATGGGTTTAAGCTCTACTCACCTCTGCATAGTACTGACCACAGACGGGACTTCACAAGTGAGATACATTTCTATTCATATCTGAGAATAACTTTATTACAGATTTATATGATTGTTATAAATCTACTGATGTTGAAGACATTTAAAAACAGATCAACTTATTGCAAATTTACAGCAGAATGCATTTTACCAGTGACTCTTATAACTTAGGCATTTACTGAAGTCTTTTTTGGTGACATCAGGCCTTCCACTGACCTGGCTCAGTAAATGAGACTCAGCTAGACATTACCTAACACTTTTATAAATATACACTACAAATATGCATTACCCCCAACACTATGCACAGCTAAGACTGTTGAAACAAGACAACTGCATGAACCCACTTCCAAAAGACAGTCTGACCAGAAAAGATATGATGAACTAAAGCTAGTACTTTTAGTTTAAGCTTAGGATAGACTACACAACTTTTTAGATGCTAACACATTATCATAAGACTGGACATGTCATAATTTTGACCTGACAACTGAAAAATTGTGATTGCACACTAAATTAATTGGAATCACTTTTTAATCTATAACTTGTTGCTGAACTCATTAATCTCACATGAAAACATGAAGACACAAGAAACACAAGAAACATAGAAGTGCATGTTCTTTCATTGGCTGTTGTCAATATGCAGTCAGATTACATCCAGATTCCAACATATTTGACGTCGTCTGACTGCACTCAGACTAGATTAAGCTTAGGGATTAAGTTTAACCTTGGGTTGCACACCTTTTTGAATGAAGATTCATCATTGAAAGAAAATGTAGTCCTGGACAAGGTTTAATCCCTGTCTGGAAAATCATGCTCAATTGGAGTTTCACCAACACTCATGCTTTTACATTTGCAGTGAAAGTCCTGTCATACAGAGTGATGTTCTTAGCAAAAATGATCAAGCCCTGTAATCATCACTGCAAGTTCCAATGATTTTCCATTTTCCAACGACGAGTTTCCATCATTTATTGCAGTTCTTTCCTCTCACGTCACTTCACTGTGCTGATGTTTATATCATCTGCTTCAGAAGGTGTCAGCATATCATGCGATCATTTCTTAAACAATGACCCAGTGTTTGTACAGGTAATCCTCTGGCTTCTGTTTATACAAGCCTTCCCGATAGTTTCCCAGGAATTGTTCAAGGTCCCGTTCCAGTCGGTTGCTCGGTCTTCAACTCCAGCTTCAACCATTTTTCAAAGATTTCCATATTATTTATATATACAGTGAGGAAAATAAGTATTTGAACACCCTGCAAATTTGCAAGTTCTCCCACTTAGAAATCATGGAGGGGTCTGAAATTTTCATCTTAGGTTCATGTCCACTGTGAGAGACAAATCCGGAAATCACAATGTATGATTTTTTAATAATTTATTTGTGTGTTACTGCTGCAAATAAGTATTTGAACACCTGTATAGATGAACATTTCATTTCTTGAACACCTATAGATGAACATTTCAGACCCTCCATGATTTCTAAGTGGGAGAACTTACAAATCCGCAGGGTGTTCAAATACTTATTTTCCTCACTGTATATTATATATATATATATATATATATATATATATATACAGTATATAAAGGGCTGTCAAACGATTAAAATGTTTTTTTTTTAGATTAACCTCAGTGTTATACAGTTAATCATGGTTAATTATGAGCAATTCTACCAGTCACCACTAGCAGTCACTAGCGAGAGTGAGTGCAGAAATCACTGCTGACAAGAGATGGTGTTTTCACTGAAGAAGATTGTCTGATCTTTAATATAAATACACTTAATAAACCAGTTTATTTCTTTACATTCTCTGTTATTATATATTATTATTGTTTTAATACACTAGTTATTTATAAAGTACATGCTTCTTATTTAAAAACACTTGGTGTATTTCAATTTGTGTGTTTTTTTTTTTGTTTTTTTTTTTGGCAGGGGGGCTGAAACGAATTAATAGCATTTTAATTCATTTTAATGTTGAAATGTAATTTGATATACAAGCACATTGAGTTATGAGTTCCGTCACAGAAAAAATTAAACTCGTAACTGAAGGTTCCAATGTGTAGTGAAAAATGTCAATAAGATTATTTTAAAAAGGCAAACACTTGAGACTTTTGTCATCATTCTCACAGCACTCGATGCAGAAAGTATAAAGGAGCCTTTACTCCTCTACTCTTAATGATGCTGCACATGGTCAAGTCTCAACATGAACTACAGATGAATTGCAGGGCCAAATAGAATTTGCGTTAATGGCACTATTTTTTTACTGCATTAACTTCGACAGCCCTAATATATATATATATATATATATATATTACAATCTCATCAGCCATAACATTAAAACCCCTTGTATCTACACTAACTTAAAACTTTTTTTGTACCACTTGTGTAGGTGCACTTTGGAGTTCTACAGTTACACACTCTTGACCACCTATTTACATACTTTGTTAACTCACGTTTACCCTGTTATTCAATGATCAAGACCACCACAGTACAAGCATTATTTGGGTGATCATTCTCATCACTTGTGTCCTGATGAAGAACTAGAGGATGACCAACACAAACTGCAGGAACAGATAAGCTACTTTCTCTGACTTTACATTTACAAGATGGACCAACAAGATAGGTTTGAGCTTTGCTGTGGCTGATTCACTTGTACCAGCACATTAAACTAACACACCACCACCACATCAGTGTCACTGCAGTAATTTGGAGTCCTGGTCATTAAAGAACAGGTTAACGGAGGTTAACAAAGCATTACAGAGAAAGAGATGGACTACAATTTGTAGAACTACAAAGTGCACCTGTATTGAGCTGATAAAATGGACAATGAGTGTAAATCCAATTAAGTGGTTTTAATGTTAGTATGGATAATTGTACATCATTTTATTAAGACTTAGAAGTCACAATGACAACTCAGAGTCTGAATCTAAATGAGCATGCATTAAAAGGGCTTTAGAGACTTCTTTGCCTACTATTGACTCCCAGCTCTGAACAGGCTCAGGCTGATTGTAAATTGTAGCTATAATTGGGCTGCACCTTGAGTTACAAGTTTGTGTGTAATGTATCTCTGGCTTTTGCATGATCACATGCTTAGCAGCACTGTCGGTTCGACTTGTTCAACTCGAGCACATGCCTGAAGTGCATTGGAAGGTTTGTGTCCCATTTCCTCCCTCCCTGGCCCCATCCTTTCCTGTCAGGCGCTGGTGGCATTGGGCCCGTGAGCGATGAGGATTGTGTGTTCTGTCATCGCCCGGCGTGAGTTAGAGAGCGCCACAACTCGCTTCCTCCAAACGAGTCTGGCAGCGGATAAAAGGGGCTAGCGTGGGAGCATTATTTACTCTGTTCTGTGGGACAACTTGTACAACTGATGCAGCCATATAACACAACACACACAAACACACATACACACACACACACACACACACTCACACACTCACGAAGCTTCCACTCTGTCATTACCTCCTGGTAGGGACCAGTAAAGTACAAACCTACGACCATTTGAATGTTCTGGAAGTGACATAAGTCTTTGTTGCTCATATGGATGGGCGGGTGTATGATTCTGTTGGGCGAGTGGTGAAGCATGACTGTGTTGCTCTCTATCACCGTGGAGTGTATGGGGGGGCGTCCATCTGTTTCAACTAATCCCAGAGCATTTCTCTGAGCTCAGCCTCTACCTGTTGCTTTATCACCATGTGCTCACTCTTTCCATTTCTAACATCTTCCAGCAGTGGCATGGCTCAAAAGTCTCTGATATCAGTGGTTGTTAACCTGGGGGTCCACCAGGTCATTGGAAGTATCTGGAAGGTTAAAAAAAAGCCTGGATTTTGGATATGTTTTCCATAACATATCCATCCATCCATTATCCCACATGCTCAATCCTTATCAGGGTTGCAGTTAGTCCCCTACCCCCTCAATGGGCACATTACCATAGCATGTCCAATTTTACTGATATCACGTTGTCATTGTAAAGCTAAAATAGAGTTGCTACAGTGGTGAAAGTGAATACAATGAGCCTGTTAAGTAATGTGATTAGTTTTATTACTATTTAGAAGACTAAGGCATTAAATTAAAGCTAAAATAGATTACTGTTTCATTTATTTATAGCCATGAATTGTAGCCATTGTGGTAAGAACTGCAATGCATTTCATGAAGAAGGTTGTGTGTGCTGTTTATACAAACCCTAAACTACACATTGGGGGGCTCATGGCTTAAAAATGTTTGAGATTCACTCAGAGAAAATACCAATTACCTGATTGCAGACAGAATGTCTGATGGCCTCAGCTTTTAAAATAATGATTATTTTGTATGTTGTCTCCTGTTCTTTTTCCATTTACTTTTCCAAGGATTTAATCTCATCCAGATGTCCAAACCCAAACAGATAACTACTGAAAATAAACACTCAGTGGTGACGAACCACCTGTTAGAGCATTTCTGCCTTACTTGCACCACTTCCAGCTTCCTTTATATCTTCCTGAATGGTGAGAGAGGATTCCTTCTCAAGTGCTCCACTTCACCACGCTCTTTCTTCTGCTTTTGTGCCAGAAACACTGAGAGATTATTGCATGCTGGAACCTGATCCCTCCACTGGTGGTCACGTGCAATTCAGACCCCAAGGAGAAAGCTGTCACAGTGGGTGGACAGAGCAGGGGACCTGGAGGAGAGCAGTTTGGGCCTTATTTATATTACCCAACTTAAATGTTTGGTGTCACCGCTTAAATGAACATTTATCATGACAACACAAACTTTTATTTCAGAATAATTGTTTTTTCTTTTTTACTTAGTGTGAGACTAAGAATCCACAAATGCTGCTGCTATTCCATCTTATGGTAGAAGGCTGAGGTAGGACAGTTGTCTCTGCTTTTTTTAGTTCAGATATGTCTCCAACAAGTTGAGTTGAGTCTAACAACATTGAGTTTATAGACATTAGTACAGCTGTTTACATCATGGGATGTAGGAATGGAAATGTGCTTTGAGCTAGCATTAGCAGTAACACCTAATAACACTCCAATAGAGTTTCAAATTTTTCACTTCAAAAAGTTTTTTCTTTTTCAAAGACTTACTATAGTTGTAAATGTTTGCACATATGTCCTACCAATTAATGGTGTTTACTGAGGTTATTTATTAACCAAATTATCTCATATTTTAATGACTAATAGTGTTTAGTGAAGTTGTTTATAGACTAATATATCATATTCTAGTGATTAGTTGTGTTTTTTAAAGTTGTTTACTACTATCTCCTTTTTTTAGTGACCCATGGGATTTCCTATAATTTTTTATGGACTATTTCCTGTTCTAATATAACCTATATTCTGAGGTTATTTACAGACTAATGTCTCATATTCTAGTGATTCATTGTGCTTTGTGAGGTTGTTTATGGACTAATGTCTCCTATTCCAGTGATTCATGGTATTTTTTGATGTTATTTATGGACTAATATCTCCTATTCTAGTGGTTGATTACATTATTGAGGTTGTTCATGGACTGATATCTCCTAAAGCCTATAAGATCACCATCAACAATTTGCGAGAGACACCAAACTGAACCACTGTCCTCTGCCTCACTCTTCTACCATAGTAGATTGAGTCTCTGGACTCAGCAGAGATGTTTGGATGACCCCAAACTTTTGATTGGTAGCATCTTCGTCCACTTCCAAATCTTCAATTCAAGCTCAGGATCTTCACTTTCAACTGCTAGAAACAGTTGAAACTGTTTCGATAATGTACAAATGAGAAACAATGAAATAAATTGTAAGAAGATCTGTTTGAAGGTGTATAAGCCATGGGGGACCTACTTGAGGGTTAAAAACTGTTATGCTTCAGAGCCTGGACCGTGTCTCTGTAATATATAAACAATGGTGACATTTGGCAGGCCTGAGATGGCATAAGATACTGTACACTCGAGTGCAATCTATTTGAGCTGTGTCTTTAAAAGTGTGACCATTACAATTTAGACCATCTGAGAACTTGGTTTACATATTTTAAGGCTGCACTGTGATTTTTAAAGCCGTGTTGTTTATATCAGCTTTGTTGTGTATAAACATTCAATCTTGAAGTCAGTTTCATTTACATAGCCTGAGGGGTCTTGTTCTATTATGCGGCAAAATGTGAGGGGGCTTAAAATTCTGGGATTGCAAACAAGGATTGTGTAAACAGTGCAATTAGCCCTGGATGCTTCAGATGTTGATGAATATTGGTTGATATATCAAGATCGCTAATTATATAACCAGCCTTTTCAGCTTTTTAACAAGTGTTATTATTATCTGAGGTAAAACATGTCATACTTTTAATATCTAAGCTCAACATAATCCTTATGTACGTTTGACATGTGAGAGGTGAGAGAGACTGCTTCAAGACACCAGCTGAAACAGGAACATGTGATCTAGCAGGTTTAATGTGGCATGCATGTGTATATATGTGTGTGAGTGACTGAGTGAGAGTGAGAGACATGCATGTGGTGGACCTATCGACACAGTGTTATTCTCTATAAACCACTCGGCTAGAAATTCCTCCAGCACCTCGCTCTCATTCCCTCCGTCCCTCTCCGGCAGCTGCCTATGAATGCTACGTTAAAGAGTTGAACAGGATATTGTGCCTTCTTTCTTTTTTGTACATAATTTTTAAAAGTAATCTGGACTTTACATTGTAAATAGAACAATTGAAATGCAAATGTAATCCAAGTTTATTTTTTATTTATTTATTTTTACATTTTTTACTTGTTTTTCTAATCGAAATGCAAAGATTTGTACAGACATCAGCAATATGGTGTGAAATCTTTCTTAATTAATGAGATGAAAATCCATTAAGTGCATTAAATACATTAAGTTTCAGAATGACCTTTTATTCCCAGGTCAATGTGAAAACGACGGTGCTACGTTATAAAATGTAAATGCTGTGAATAAAGTTCATTATTGTAATTTAATGTTTTATTTTCATTTCATGTAAAGTGACTTTACAAATCTATAAACAATTTACAAATGTCACTTTATGTGTAAAGAAATAAAACATGACAGTTGTAACCCTCCCACCGTGGCTGTCCCCATCTCTGTCCACGTGCTTTTTGTTTACATTTACCATGTCCCTGCCCTTGTCATGTTTTCCTGTCTCATTAATGGTCAGCACCTGAGCAGTGGCAGTTTCTGATATGGGTTGTATGGGCATTTTGTCATGGGAGCCACGAGCTGCCAGATCCACCCCCATAAAGTTGTGTGAAGCACCCTACAGATGATTGGCAAGAGCCAGCAAAGTTGTTGGGGATTACTGGTTTTGTCGTTGGAGTTTTATTTATTGAAATATCTTCTTAGGTCAGTATTGCATATTATTGGTTCTATTGAGGTTATGTGAGGTTTTGCTGAATTGCTATATATAAGGCCTCCCCTGAAAGTAAGACCTAGTAAAGTATTTGTGATGCTCCCCCTAGTGGCCGGAAGCTGCAGTTCCGTCCCTGCTGTACAATTGATCCAGGAACTGCTCTGGGAGATCGTTACAGTCTCCAGACAGTGTGTGGGAGTCAGGTACTTTACAGCCCTTATTTTTTGTGGCCCTGTGTGTGAGTCAGGCAACCAGTGTGTAGTGCTAGGTGATAAAAATAATATCGATTTGTTTTACAATAATATTTCCCTCGATGACGATGATAAGCCAGGACAATAGAATTTGATAAGCATTAATGTTTGTTTGTATTTCACGTCTAAGCAGTTTGACAGTGAGTTCTGAAGTCTAATACTGACATAATGACAGTAATACTGCTGCTTGTTAGCTTCTCCTCACCAGCGCCGCCAAAATGCACTGTTGTGTTTAAGACAAGTGTGTGATTTGGGGAGAGCGTAAGGGGTCCAACCGAAGTCGCTGTGTGTGTGTGTGTGTGTGTGTGTGAGAGAGAGATAGAGGGGGGGGGACTTGCTGTGTGAGTGTGTGTTCAGCCCGTGTGTTAGCTTTAGCCTGTTAGCTTGTTGGCTCTCTAGCCTGTTGCTATTTTGGCATGGTTGCGGCCGACAGCAGTCATTGTGTTTCAACAATAAAGCAACAACTGTAAACTTCTTTCAATGCATCCAGCCGGATGCTACAATGTTATGTTCTGGCAATAAACATTTTAATATTTTAAATAGTAACATTTCATGTATTTAGTCTGATGTTTTTAGAAAGATGTTGTTTAAAAGACATCCCCTGAAAATAAGACCTAGCGCATCTTTGGGAGCAAAAATTAATATAAGACACTGTCTTATTTTTGGGGAAGCAGGGTATCTGCTTATTTTTACCTTGAAATGAGATGTAACATGCTAGCTAGCTATCCTAACTTGTCTAGCATTAGATGGAGACAAGGAAATACAAATTGTAAGATGCTCTAAGAACAAAATCTAAAAGTTAAAAGTACCACAAGCTGCTTTAGGAGCTGAGTAGTGCCATGACAAAAGAATAAAAGTAAGCTCTATATAAATGGCAGAATACTAAACAATGCTCTGATAGCATGATGTTAATGTAGTTGTGAAAACTGAAAAAAGTGGGAAGGCGCAGGATGGGTTGTTCGCCCTGGGCATCAAACCAGCTACACAGTAAATCTGCCAGTGTTAAATCAACAGTATTAGAGTTCAATTAATACTGAGAGTCACTATATAGACTATAATAGTGTTGATTTAACACTGGTAGATTTACTGTGTAGGACCACCCCTGCACCTGAGTCTTGTCTGCTCACAGCCCTGTCCCTTATCATCTGTCTAGTTAAGTTGCTATTTAGCTCCCTCATGTTTCGCAGTCTTGGTCAGTCATTGCATGTCACTGCATGTATGTCTTCTGGTCCATTTAATGTCACACTGTTTTTGTCACATTCTGTTTTTTCATAGTCACAGTGTTTGTTTAGTTTCCTCGTCATAGTTCAAGTTTTCATCAATTTCATCAAGTCTTGTTTTGGATCACACTACTGTATCCGTCTCCTTCTGCCACAGCGAAGCTGACAACAGTTTACCTTTTTGAATTAAGTTATGAACAGAAATTTACTTTCTGAACATCATTACATTTTGTAGATGCCCTAGTAAATCTAATAAAAACTGTAAGTAATAAAGTTTCTACAACTAATTTGGGGATTTCTAAAGGTAATCCAACAAATGGTGATAATGTTGGTCCAAAATATCCAATTGTTGTTCAATTAGGTTGAGTTCTATTGACTGTGAATGCCACATTGTATACTGTAATTTACATGTATATACCATTGGATGATTCAGTGTCCTGTAAGAGACCACTCCCACTGAAATGGAAATGTTTCATTATAAGATAAATGTGCCAGTATAACTTTGTATTGGCTTGTAGTGATGCAAGAACATTTTTCCACATCTGTAGACCAGTGAATATTCTTGGTCAAACTCTTGAAGGTGCCCTAGAATGGAAAACTTTTCCTTGGCATAGTTGAAATACATGAAACTGACATACCATGAAACTCAAACACTGTTATGTCTTCCTTCAAATGCAAATCCTACATAAGCAAACCTGCATGGAAAAATTGGCCAGTTCCAAAATCCCAGACAGTTTCATAAGTCTTGACTCACACTCCCAAACTCTACATATACCTGCTGCTCATCTACTATTAGTTTCAATTTCCATGAGGTCCAGCAAACGTTCTCTCAACACCATCCTGTAAATATAATTTCCTGTGGGCACTGGATCAAAGCATAAGAGAAATAAATAATTTTATTGTAATGTGTGCTGTATACCAGCTAGTCGGAGCAGAGCTGGCACCATTACTCATCTTATTTCCCCACACATGTTCAGGAAATTAGCTTAGCCATTAGTTTAGCCTGGGTCATTGACAGAAAAGTTATAGAATGTCAACCATGAGTGCTTTTTAAATGACCAGAGCCAGTTAAATCAGAGATAATGTACATAATGAAATAAAAACTGTAAGCAATAAAATCTGTAAATTTCATATATAAGGGATAATGAAAGGTTGGAAAAATGTCATTTATCATTTGTGAGAATTGACAATAATGAGATAATGAGAATTGTGTAGTTTTACCTGCACAGATGTTGCAAGTTGACTTCAAAAATAGTTATTTTAAAGATTAAGTGGTAGTTGATCTGTGCCATCTAGGATGGTGAATATGTGTGGTTCTTCGATTAACCTATTCAGCTTTATCTTTTGATGACACTTCTTTTGTGTTGAACCTCTCTAGACAAAAAATAGTCCCATTGTATATTTTATTTAGTAGCAACTTCAGTCTCCTGCCAATGGCATTGCACAAAGATGATCAAGCTATACATACCTCTGGGGTGATCAGTATGTATAGTATAGAGAAGAGGTGGTCCAGTGCAGTGATTGTCTTGTTTAATGTTTGGAAAATGGGTCACAAAGCAGATGTTAATGATTGGCCAAAAGGAGTGATTGCATTTGGGCGCCAAAGGCCAGAGTGTGAAGGAAGTAGCTGAATTTGATCCTAAAATTCTTAGAAATGTGGTTGACAGCACACAAGGCCAAAGACCTCTTATGTGCCACACTTCTGCATATGCTGATGGTATGCAGTTCCCCATTGACTTCTTAGATAGATAGATAGAAAGAATCACAAAAGTGAATACACCCCTCACATTTCTGCAGATATTTAAGTATATATTTTCATTGGACAACACTGACAAAATGACATGTTGACACAAGTTGTCTATGTGCAGCTTATATAACAGTGTAAATATATTCTTCCCTCAAAATAACTCAATATACAGCCATTAATGTCTAAACCACCGGCAACAAATGTGAGTACACCCCTTAGTGAAAGTTCCTGAAGTGTCAATATTTTGTGTGGCCACCATTATTTTCCAGAACTCTCCTGGGCATGGAGCTTACCAGAGCTTCACAGGTTGCCACTGGAATGCTTTTCCACTCCTCCATGACAACTTCATGGAGCTGGTGGATATTTGAGACTTTGCGCTCCTCCACCTTCCGCTTGAGGATGCCCCAAAGATGTTCTATTGGGTTTAGGTCTGGAGACCTGCTTGGCCAGTCCATCACCTTTACCCTCAGCCTCTTTAATAAAGCAGTGGTTATCTTAGAGGTGTGTCTGGGGTCATTATCATGCTAAAACCTTCTCTGTAACCCAGTTTCTGGAGGGAGGGGATCATGCTCTGCTTCATTATTTCACAGTACATATTGGAGTTCATGTGTCCCTCAATGAAATGTAAGTCCAAAACACCTGCTGCACTCATGCAGCCCCAGACCATGGCATTCCCACCACCATGCTTGACTGTAGGCATGAGACACTTATCTTTGCACTCCTCACCTGATTGTCGCGACACATGCTTGAGACCATCTGAACCAAACAAATTAATCTTGGTCTCATCAGACCAGAGGACATGGTTCCAGTAATCCATCTCCTTTGTTGACATGTCTTCAGCAAACTGTTTGTGGGCTTTCTTGTGTACAGACTTCAGAAAAGGCTTCCT
>BRDA01025708.1:16485-68235 GCA_036984385.1 Crenuchus spilurus
TCCTTCGGAAAAGACTTCAGACATGTGTTCTTTCGGGTGTTTGTCAAACGACTTCTGTACAGTTGTTTCCTCTCCTTTGTTGACATGTCTTCAGCAAACTGTTTGTGGGCTTTCTTGTGTACAGACTTCAGAAAAGGCTTCCTTCTGGGGTGACAGCCTTACAGACCAATTTGATGTAGTGTGCAGCGTATGGTCTGAGCACTGACAGGCAGACCCACCACCTCTTCAATCTCTGCAGCAGTGCTGACAGCACTCCTGCGTCTATATTTCAAAGACAGCATTTGGATGTGACTCTGAGCATGTGCACTCAGCTTCTTTGGATGACCAACGCGAGGGCTGTTCTGAGTGGACCCTGCTCTTTTAAAACGCTGGACGATCTTGGCCACTGTGCTGCAGCTGAGTTTCAGGGTGTTGGCCATCTTCATATAGCACAATTCATCTTTTAAGATCCTCAGACAGTTCTTTGCCATGAGGTGCCATGTTGGAACATTTAGTGACCAGTATAAGACAGTGTGAGATCTGTACTACAAAATTGAACACACCTGCTCCCTATGCACACCTGAGACCTAGTAACGCTAATGAGTCACATGACATTTTGGAGGGAAAATGACAAGCAGTGCTCAGTTTGGACATTTAGGGGTATAGTCTCTTAGGGGTGTACTCACTTTTGTTGCAGGTGATTTAGACATTAATGGCTGTATATTGAGTTATTTTGAGGGAAGAATAAATTTACACTGTTGTATAAGCTGCACACAGACTACTTTTCATTGTGTCAAAGTGTCATTTTGTCAGTGTTGTCCCATGAAAAGATATACTTACATATCTGCATAAATGTGAAGGGTGTACTCATTTTGTGATACACTGTAGTTTATTAATTTTTGAAAATGTAATTACATAACATACAATACATCAATTGGCAATAAATAAATAAAAACTACTAGCTTGAATTAGTTAGTATGTTCCTAGTATTACAGAATGAGACTTCACCTCATCATGGGGCAATAACTAGCAGCACAGCCTCCCACTGTAAAGGTGTTTCATTGAGTTCTAATCATAAATGTATGTAAGGTTTAATTTTATTTAAAGGGTTAAATCCTTTCATTCACATGAAACAGATAATTGACCTTGATTGAAGTACAGGAGATAGTTTGTTGATATACACATTTAAATTAATTGTGTAGTTTTTTTTAAATACACAGATGCCATAAGTAAAAAAATAATTAATTAAATGCAAGTAAAATACAGAATGTGGGTCCTTTAAGGGCAGTGCCTGTTTGACGCAGGTCTGATCTAACACTGAACAGAACCAGCTGGATGCTTTGTTCCCAATTAATGATTTACTGTCCACACTGAAGCAAATGTACAGAGAGGTACCAAGACAAAGGTCAAGATCAGACAGAGCAAGAAGGAAAGAGAGTCTAGAGAAGTGCTGACAGTCAGATCTAAAACAGGCAAGTGGACTGAATATGAGGGAACGTGAGAGGAAGACACAGGCTGCGTTTGTAGGCCTGGATCTTGATTTTCTCTATTCATGCACTTTATTTTCAATAAACATTCACTCAGCTGCAATAATATCCACAGAAATAGGCACTCAATCTCACATACTCACTCCCAGACATAACAGCAACAAACACACACACACACACACACACACAGTCTTCTAAAACTTTAGCTCCGGACTTTAGCTTCAGTTCTATGCACTTAACAGAACAGGGTTCTTTGAGGGTTCTTTTGTAATGCCAGTGCTTATATGCAAACTCATAGAACCATTTACAAAAATAGCTCTTTTAAAGATAAAGGGGTAGTCAAACTGTGCCATTTAGGATGGAGAATCTATGTGGTTCTTCAATAAACCAGGTTCTAGCACCCAAAAGATTTCAGCTTTGTTATCTTTTGACAAAAAATAGTTACCTTGTGTATTTTAGGTGGTAGCAAGTTCAGACTTCAGCCAATGGTATTGCACAAGGATGATCAAGCTATAAATACCTGTGGGGTGTTCAACAGGATTAATCGATTGAGTAGACATGGTGCAGTGTAGTGAATGTCATGTTTGATGTTTGGAAAATGAGTCACAAAGCAGATGAGATTGGCTAAAAGGAGTGATTGCATTTGGGCACCAAATGCCAGAGTGTGAAGAAAGTAGCTGAATTTGCAGGTGTATTGAAGCATACAGTCAAATGGATCAGAAACTTCTTAGAATTGGGACCGCCAGCACACAAGACCAAACACATGTTGTGTGCCACACTGCTGCATGTTCATGGTATGCAGTTCCCCAAGTAATTTTCATTCACAACCTGTGAAACCTGCCAGTGATCAGCTTATTCTTTTGACAACACTTCTGATGAGAATTTCCTGTAGGATGGGATGTTTGCTGCTGCTGGTAGATCTGTATGACTGTATCCTTCAATACACATACAAATTATTTCATTTGGCACCCAAGTACAATCACTTCTTTTTGCACATCATTAAGATCTGACCCATTTCCCACACACTGAATGAGACACTGCACAGTACCAGTTCTTCTCAGTGTGCCACACACCCCACAGGTATTTATAGCCTGATCCTTGTGCAGCGCCATCTGCAGGAACCTGAAGTTACTACTCCCTTAAACATGCAAGGCGCTCATTTTTTTGTCCGGGGAGCTTATTTTGAACCATTTTTGCTAATTGTATATCCTTAGCCTTCATAATCTTTGTCTGTTTTATATTTTGCAAAAAGAATGATGTGAAAAATAATTTTTTTTCTTTACTTTTTTACATACTGGACAGGCCAAATGTCCCACATTTTCAGCGTTTTTTATGGTTTCCTGCCATATACATATTTGTGGATATTTTATGCCCACAGAGTTCTAAATACATGGCCACGCATACACACAAGTTCAGCTAAAACAACCAAAGTCAACTCACTGACCTCAGACTTCAGTCTTTAAGGGCTTCTGATGTTACTTATATAGTCCACTCTGGGAGTGTTTGATACTTTCTTAATTCCTCCATCTCTCCCTCATGCTGGGAGGGTGCAATCCCCCCACCTACACACACACACACATGCACATGCACATATATACACACACTCTCCAGCTGGAGAGAGACACAGCACAGCTCTCTGCATTCCATTCCCAGAATGCCTCTGGAGCCTGGGCTACAGCACGCTCGGGAGCCTCCAACTGGAGGAATTCCTGAAGGAGGTGAAAAAAAGGAGACAGAGAAAGAAATGTGCCGAGTAATAAGAACACTAATCTTAGCAGCGGAGGTGGCTGGTGGAGTGGGAGTGCGGGGGGTATTTCTGCTTGTTTTCAGTGGGCCAGTCTCAACACAGGGCTTCTGCAGCTCTTTGCGTTCCAGCAGTTAAAGCCTGCGCAGGCTCTCTGTTATTGCAGGGAGCAAGGCAGTAGAGTATGCAGTGCTGAGCCAGCACAATCCTACATATAAGCCACACTCTAATCATCTTCTACCACCCAGTAGGGCAGCCATCAGACAGAAAGAGAGAGTGAGACAGATAGATTTATACATTGATCAATGGATTCATCCTTAAAGTCATATATAAAATTGAACTTTCAGATGTTTTAATTAAGATACTTTAATACAGTAGGTAAAGCCTGTTATGGTGCTATACCCTCCCCAGATCATATAGTATCACATGATGTCACACAAACCAACACATCCTGGAAATCTGTAAATACGCTGATGCAGTAAAACATTATGACCACTCACTGATGAAGAATAATGAAGTTTAATATCTTGTAACAATGTCTCAATTTTCTTGACTGACATGTTGGATGCAGGAGAAATTTGCAGGCCTGAAAATGTTAGTGACTGGCGCTTTGCCCACAAAGATCACATACATACATACATACACATTATACTTATATAGCGCCTTTCTAGACACCCAAGGACGCTTTACAATCAACACACTTCATATACACACACACCGGCGAGAAGCAGCAGCCAGTCGCATACAGCGTTCTCTCAACCGGAAGTGACCGTCCACCTGGAGGACTGCATCAAGCAATAGGGGGATCACCCAGGAGAGAGTGCCAACCATATCTGGGCATACATACATACATAAATACATACATACATTCATTCATACACACCAGGGTAATTTTAGAGTATCCAATCCACCTGATCTCCATGTTTTTGGACTGTGGGAGGAAACCGGAGTCCCCGGAGGAAACCCATGCAGACACGGGGAGAACATGGAAACTCCGCTCAGATGCAGACTCGAACCCAAGACCTCAGTGCTGAGAGGCGAACGTGCTACCCACTAAGCCACCGTGCCGCCCACACACTGTGCGTGGGGCCCCAAGTGCCCATGGGGGCACCAAAAAAATCTCAGCCACGGCCAAACCATTTTGCTTTCTGGTGTACAACTTTTGCCGCCCCCATTTCCCTGCAAAATCATGAATTTTAACTCTGTGGACTTTCGCCCTAACATGCACCCAAATGCCTAGTGCCATCACTGCTCTGGAGGATCTCTGAATAGCAAGTTTTATATAATGCTACCTTCTGGCCATGGCCTCCATTTTGCTTAGTTCTCAATCTCACTGAGCATCTGTTGGAGGTGCTGGACTACCAACTCCACTGCAGCTCTACCAACAACTTACAGGACTTGCAGGTTGGAAAGTGGTTGTGCAAATTTGAATGATGACTGAGGTAAATAAAAAAAGTAGAATATGGGCCCTTTAAATGCAAATGAAAGTTTCACTAACCATTCATACATGCACTCTTAAGCCAAAACCACACAGACCCAACATTCTCCAACAAACCCAAATATTTACTCATTGTACCATACCTGTGTGTGATTGTTTGGAGTTTCTAGAATGTTCTCTCCCCCAATCTCCTTTCATACTCTTCCCTCTCATGCTCTCCCCATTCACACTATTCCACAGTGTTCTTCGCTCATGTGGTTCTAGAACATGTCACATTCACACTGTTCTAGAAGGTTATTCTACTGTTTGTACTGTTCTAGAATGTTGTCTTCCGTTGTTCCAAAAGAAGTTTTTCAACCTGTGATGTTCTTCTCACTTGAATGTTCTCTCCATTCAGTGCTCAGTATGTTCACACTATTCTAGAATGGCCTCACTTGTTTGCACTGTTCTAGATTCATTGCCTCCATTCAGCCTGTACTTGAGTGCTGCTCTGAAAAGTTCTTCTTTGTTCCTATGGTTCTAGAATATTCTGCTCATATTCCCTCTAATTAATTTGGTTTACCAGTTCTTATAAAGATAACAATGAGGGATTAGTCAATTTTGAGTTATTTTTATACCAATTAAATTTTACAGTGTATTGGCGTTCTGTCCTGGGCTTAGTTGAATAGTGTAATGCCCTGCCCTGGGCCCAGTGAGGGGATAGGGGACTAACCATGACCCTGATAAGGATTAAGCAAGTGGGATAATGGATGGATGGAAATGGATGGAAGTTTTACAACAAGTAAGTGCAATGATACTGGAAAACTGACAAAGATAAGATTTTTTGACAATAATAAAATAACTCATTACTATAAATAAGTAAAAGTTTTGTTTGTCAAAAGTAGTGTGGTGAATGAGGGACTTAGAGGTACAAACATAAGTTATATATTTATGGGTTAATCAATGGAGGCTTGCATTCTTTTGTCTGTCCACTCTTCCTGCTTCTGTTTAGTTTTCTTACAACTGTTAAAATATTTTTCTTTGAAATTCCTTGTATTCCTTCCAAGAGCCTAAGCTTAGCTTTACTAAATTCAAAGTGTTTCTCTTAGCAAAGGAAAAAGGTTGCCTCAAAAGTATTTTTACATCGTTCACAATGAAGCACTGCTTTCAGAACTAATTTGAATCATAGACCATTTACTGTATACTGATCATCAGGCACTAATGTAAACCATTATCCAAAATGCCAATTTATCAACCTGCTACACCGATATAAACAAGTAGAAACGAGTACAGTCATTGAACACTGAAGAAATGTGACTGAAACAATGCTTTAAATGTGTAAGTTTTATTTTTGGAAAGGCAGATTACTTTTGCAAAGGAAGTAAACATCAAACATAAGATAAGACAGAAGATCTTTAATGTCATTATACGTGAGTACCAGTGGTGGATGCTGGTCTTTCAAGGAGGGGAAGCTCAATTTCGGGCTACATCATAAAATGTGTCGGTTTATTTATACGTAAATTCTACCCTTCATTCCTTTTCAAGAAAATGATCTGTGACCCTGTCGTACCAAGGCATCTTTTCCAGAGACTTGACTAGTGTCCTCTCAATGGCCAGCAGAGCTAGGCTGCTTAAACGGCCTTGGCTCATGGTGTTGCGGGTGTAAGACTTGAACCGCTTTAAAAACAGGAGAAGCTCTTTACTAGCGCAAGGCTGGTGTGAAGTGTGTCCGTCTGTGAGTGCTACCGCTGGACAGAAACTTTGATAGAAGTCAGAAGGAGTGATAGAAGTCAGTCTCCAAACACAAGCAGCTACAAAAAAACACCAGAAATAGTAGCTCGATTTGTCGCTAGTCGTTTTTAACAAAGAAAATGCCGCTGAGAGGATTAGGAAAGTCTTCGGTTCAACTCAGAACAGAATGAAAATTAAAAAAATTAAAAAACTCCCACAGATGTTTACACCAAAAGATTGCTGATTCGCTCATTTAACTGTCAATCAAAAAGGGATTCAGCCTCAGACACGTCATCCAATCATCATGCAGAAGCTGAGCGTCCGGGCCAGCCGAGGCCAGCCCACTGCCCCATAGACCCCCAGAGACGCTGAGCGTCCGATGGGCTGGACAAAGCCCAACATTTATCCACTGACTCGTCTCGTTTCGCTGCACGCTTTGCTTTGCCATTGAACTCTGTGGACGCTGAGCGTCCACCCTGTTTAAAGCACTGTGACGCTGCGGGAATGAGTGAGAGGAAAGCCGCGTCGTTACCAGTGATAAGAAGCTGATTCTGAACAAAAGTTGAGCGCGTTGTAGCGCATATTTAGTCAATGACATGTACACACAACAGTATATTATTCATCACTTATTTTTTAACATTTTAGGGGAAGCTGAGCTTCCCTTGCAGTCTTAGAGCAATCGCCACTGGTGAGTACAATGAAACTTTGTGGAAAACACATTACAGTCTACAATATTTATATAAGCAGCAGAAGTGAAGTTTACAGTGTTTGAGGTAGATAGTTTTATATAAATATACACTACTCACAAAAAGTGAGGGATTTTTGGATTTCAGGTGAAATTTCAGGATGAACATAAAATGTGCTTTATCCACTTGCAGGTGAACTTAATGTGACCTTCTCTACACTTTTGAATGCACATGTCAAACTGTTCAATGTTTCAGTGCATTTTTATAGTGGCCAAGATGACCAAATTTGCTGCAGATTCAAAAATGCGCTGCAAATACAGAAGACACTTTCATCAGTATGTCAACATGGGCCCTACATTTAACAAACGTACTGCAGATTCACAAAACAAATGCAAGTTCACAAGTGTGCTGCAAAGCCACGCACAACACAACAGAAGTGTTTCCGGAGGACATTAAAGGATGTGGGACCATATACAGTGATGCCATATGTTCAGAACCTAGCCGAGGCGCTACAGCATCTCTAATGAGAAGCAAGTTAATTACAGTATATTTGCTAACTATAATTATAGATTATAGCAAGAAGCTAGTAAGAAGAAGATAGCAAAAAGCTGAAACATTTGCAGTTTAATTAAATAAATATATTTTGGCTAGGCATGGCTGGCTTTAGCAGTATGCAAGCAATATTTCCCCCTCTTCATTTCTTATCCTATAATAAAACCATGAGGAAATGAGATGAGGAAATCACCACTGCATGTTTCTACTTACAGTAAATGCCCTACTTTCATGATATAATATCACTGTAGTGTGAACTCTTTTCATTTTCCAAAAATTTCACCCGAAAGCCAAATATACCTCACTTTTTGTGAGCAGTGTCTCTGTACTAAAGTGACAGTGCAATTATTTTACATGAACAGCAGAAGTGAAGTTTACAAGCTGTGGGGTAGATATTTTTTGTATAATTAGATAATAAATAAACTCTACTAAAGTGAAAGTGTAATCAATGCCAGAGGAGCTAGAAAGAAAGCAGAGGACAGTGATAGTTGTGTGTTTCAGGTCTCTTAATGCTAAAGATGCTGAGTGTAGATGTTCTATAGAAAGGATGTGATTCGTTAACAGTGTGACAAACACAATATCAACATAAATTTCAAGGACACTCCAAATCACCTGTCTTGTCAGTCTTTTTACAGTGCAGGGGCATCCTCTTGATCTTGTGAAAAGAGCCTGGATGAAGGTTTACCAACATAGTCCATCCGTCTTTCTGTAAGAATGTGGTTAACGTTTACAAAATGTTCACTATATTTTCACATTTTTAATTGAGCTGTGTCAATCTCTTTCTTTACATTATTTATGGTAACTAACATAGATGTTATGTCAGCCACTACATTAAGTATGGCATTTATGACAACAGCTGGTTATTGAAATACATCTGTATACATGTTTATGTTTATGAAGGATCATATTAAATGTTGTGAAATTTTTGCCCTATGAACAGTAGTAAAATGTTACCAAAAATGAATTTTCCATTGGCTCTTTAACAAGAAAACACGCATGTTGAATATATTAAGTAAAATAACATACTTTTGGTTAATAGTAATCCATAGGGGGGTTCCCTCTATATTTTATATCTGTCACTTTCTCAACCCAAAGATTTATATCCACATTTTCTTGAGGAGAATAACATGTTTAGGACCTGTAACTGCTCTAAGATATTGTTTTGATCTGTGCTGTTGAACATTTAAGTCATGTAAAATTTATGCCTAATACAAACTGAAGAGACAGATCCATTGTGTGCCAACTTGACCACATAGCCATCTTTTTAAACTATTTTCTACTCTACAAATTCAGAACAAACAGACATTTTGGGGCCACTTTTTACAGTTTCTCCTGGGGGAGCATTCGCGCAGACATCCCTAGTAAAAGTTTAGCTCTCCCAGACATAAATCTGTAGTGATGCCCCTGGTGAGACTTTAGAGTACGCCAGACTATTCAGAAGCAGTACAGAATGGGGGATGATGGTGAGTTCTTTGTAAAATTTATGCCAGACTTTTCCTCCCAAAACTGTAAAATTTGATGCTTTAAGGTGACCTCCTACTATTAATCACATACCTGGCCAAAGTCAGGAGAACACAACTTTTCTGCAAAGTAATTTCTGTGGTATGTATGAGCTAATGTGTCGTTCCTTCACTACGAGTTGGGAAAATATCCCAAAGTGACAAGACATAGGTTAGGTATTGAAAAGATTTATGAGCATGCACTTTGATAAGACATGGAACATAGGGAAGATATTTTCCTCCCTAAAGCTTTTAAAAGCACTTGAGAAACATCGCTAGGCCTTTTCATTCATACAATGTAATTTAAAGATGCAATAAATCATTTTTACCTTCAAATGTGGCAAACGTTATTTATGAAAGTGATTATTTATTAGTTTGACATGTTTTCTATAAAATGCAACATGCAAGAGATGAAGAATCAAGTTGTTTTGTAGTTGCTGAATGAATCAGTTTATGCTCCAGAGAGCTGGATTCATATATGTAGGCAGCCATAGATTTAATACAGAATGCCTGAATCCTCCAGGCCACTAGGTGTCAGTATAATGGCTGTTTGAATACATGAAGAAATATCTTTGGAGGATTTGATTCCAACTCCACACGACCATATGATTAGTGTTTATCCAGAAGAGGTTCTTTTTTCATACTAATCATGGGTGGCACGATGGCTTGCTGGTTAGCATGTCCACCTCTCAGTGCTGAGGTCTTTGATTCAAGTCCCGATCTGGGTGGAGTTTCCATGTTCTTCCTGTTTTCTTCCCACAATCAAAAACATGGAAATTTGGTGAATTGGCTACTCTATATGACCCTGGTGTGTGTATATTATATGTGCATGAAAGAATGTTTGTGCATGCCCAGCTTTGGTTTGGCACTCCATCCTAGGTGAGCCCCTTAGTGCTCAATGCTGTCCTCCAGGTGGACGGCCACTTCCAGTTCAGACGCAGTGCACGATATGCTGCCGCTTGAACTGTTGATTGTAAAGTGTCCCTGTGTAGTAGAAAGGTGCTGTATAAGTGTAACATTCATTCATTCATCAAATTATATCAATGAATGAAATTTATTCCACTTTAAATAAAGTAATCAGAGAATGTACAATAAAGAGGAGTATGAGGATGACTGGTGTCCAGTCGATTGGGTTTGGGTGAATCTGGACAAAAGTCCAGGGCCAATTTTTGGTACCAATCCATCTCTAGCGGCATTACACACTGTTCTACTGTTTACTTAGAAAGGCATACAACTGAGCATGGAACTTTTTGTACAGACTAA
Source organism: Crenuchus spilurus (assembly GCA_036984385.1). Taxonomy (NCBI): domain Eukaryota; kingdom Metazoa; phylum Chordata; class Actinopteri; order Characiformes; family Crenuchidae; genus Crenuchus; species Crenuchus spilurus. The sequence continues at coordinate 26,844 of BRDA01025708.1, forward strand.
TAACACAGCAGCGAATCACTTTTGCAGCCTCTAAACTTTGTACTTTCAATGACAAACATTCTGTCTTTCATCTTGTATTTTGTCATGTGAAAATGTGTGCTTTAATTTGTTTATAACACAAATGACACAATGATCTCCTATTTTATGCTTGAATGAATAGCCACCGTCATCTCAGATTCAAGTCAGAGATTCCTGTGCTGTAGAATTCAGGTAATTGTCATCAACTGTTTGATGAATACTGTGATTTCAGACAAGCTTATCTTTCTGTAGTATTATTTTGTTATGCTAGTTAGAGAAGCAGTGTGCGATTTTGGAAACAGCAAGGTTCCTCTATAATATCCAGCTGTTCCAGCTTTTGAATGAAGTTAGACATGCAGCGCAGCCTCCAGTTCACAATTTAAACTGCCTGTATTGCATATGGCACTATGATCATGTTCATATATGGAATATGGATTTCCCATCAGTTAGACATGCAGCTCTTTTCCAGAAAACATACATCATTACAATATTAAATCAATATGAGAAAATATAGAATTAAACTCAAACTTTAACCATATAATTTGTAGTACTAAGCTTTTTTTTGCAATAGTAGTGGCCAGCATGGTGATTTTGTTGGTATCACGTTTGCCTCTCTGTGCTTGGCTCTTGCTTTGAATCCACATCTGGGTGGAGTGTCCTTGTACTTCCCATGCCTGTGTGGGTTTAATCCAGAGTCTCCAATTTCCCCACAGCAGTTGCACAGAATGTAATAGCAGGGCACCATATTTATTAGAGTTAAATTCTGACAACCACATTTTTTTACTGTAATGTATTGTAAACAAAATATTTCTTCAATAAAAAATTACAGTTGCCAAAAATGCATTCTGTACTGTTTTACACATTATGAACATATACTTATACAATAAAATTCTGGCATCACACCTATAATTTTACCACAAATGTTCCTGTAATTTTACATTGTTCTGTGATACACTGTGTATGTTATATTGGTAACACTTTATAATAACTTTCATTAATATCTGTGAACAAATTATTAGTTCATGAGAATTTCATTAACTAATGATTTACTATTGATTTACTAATGATTTGTTAACATTTGCAGAAATGAATACAATCATAAGTAACTTCATGAACTGTCACTTATAAACATTTGTTCATGTTCAAATTCTCATGAACTAATGCTTTGTTCACAGTGATCATTAGTTAATGGCTTATTAATGAAAGTTATGTTATATTTTATAGTTGAACGCATTGTATTTGTTATACTCCTAGTTGACCACACTGTACACAGTATGTTATATTTTATAGTTGACCACAATGTGTGTGTTATATTCTATAGTTGACCAAGTTGTATAGGTAATATTCTATAGTTGACCACATTGATCTGGTTTTGTGACCGAAAGGTCGCTGGTTCGATCCCCGGACAGGACATGACTGAAGGGCCCTTGTGCAAGGCACCTAACCCCCTAACTGCTCCCCAGGCACTGGTGGATAAGTTAGGCACCGCTTCGGACACAAGTTCTCACAGTCTAGTGTGTTCACTAGTGTGTGTGTGTGTTACACTGCATGAATGGGTTAAATGCAGAGGTCAAATTCCGTTGTGTGAAAAATCACATTGGCAAATTGGTTCATCTTAATCTTAATTGTACAGGTTATAATCTATAGTTGATCACTTTCTTTAAGTTATATTCTATTGTTGACCACATTGTATATATTATATTCTATAGTTGATAAAAAATGTAAAGGTTATATTCTATAATTGACCACATTGTATATTCTAGTTGGCCATGCTGTATAGGTTATGATCTATAGTTGACCACTTTCTTTAAGTTATATTCTATAATTGACCACATTGTTATATTCTATAGTGTAATGCTTTAAGTTATATTCTATAGCTGATCATGTTGTATAAGTTGAACAGGTAATATTCACGTTGTCCGTGCTGTGAACACTATCTTCTGCTTTTCATTGCTGTACAGTGTGCTCTTCCTCTGCCTCTCATTCACATTCACCATGCATGTCCCCGTTTATGCTCTCAGTGCTCTCATTAGTGCAGTTCTGCGCAAAATGCTGTAATTGTATAGTTTTGGTTCTATTCGCTCTCTGTAGCGCTAATCAGTGCCGGGCTCGAGTTGCGCATGAAGGATGTGCGCGGTCCCTTAAGACTGAGGACGGGCTACATAATTCATACCGGGGGGGTGTGACTTTCCCGCCCGTATAAAACGCGCTCGTCCGGCGGAGCGCACTTACAGATGGAGAGACGTAGTCGCCCAGGCGGGGTGTACAGCCGAGCCAGAGAGACGTGACAGCACACCCGCCCCCTCACCCGTCCCCGCAACACCCCCGTGCTGTCTCCGCGCGCCGTTTTGTTTTTTAGGTAGTGGAGCATCGCAAACCGGTGAAGTGACCGGTACCCCCTCCCCCGGCGGGGAACACTGACACAGGGGGGACACTCTGACCCCGTACCGCGCGCACTACTCCTAATCCCCCTCCTCCTCCTCCTTCTCTTCTTCTTCTACTTATCCTTCTTCGTCCTCCTCCACCTCCTCTCCCCACATCTGCGTCCGATGACGGCGGCGCAGCGCGCGCTCGTGCTGGCGGCGCTGCTCGCGGCCGCCTCTGCAGCCGCTGACCGCCTGGCGCGCGCCGTGGGCCCCGTGGTGCGCTGCGAGCCGTGCGACGCCGTCGCGCTCGTGCAGTGCAAGCCGCTGCCGCACGAGTGCGCGGAGCGCGTGCGCGAGCCCGGCTGCGGCTGCTGCATGACGTGCGCGCTAGCCGAGGGGCAGCCGTGCGGCGTGTACACGGGCCGCTGCGGAGCGGGGCTCACGTGCCGGCAGAGACCCGGGGAGAGCAAGCCGCTGCAGGCGCTGCTGGAGGGCCGCGGAGTTTGCGTCAGCGCCGCGCACAAGCCAGCCGGAGGCACCCCAACACGCAGAGCCGGTGAGTGAACAAAACTATAATAATGCAGAAAGTCACTCACTCTGTCTGCCTCTCACTCTCTCTGTCTGTCTGTCTCTCACTCTGTCTGTCTGTCTCTCTCTCTCTCACTCTGTCTCTCACTCTGTCTGTCTGTCTGTCTGTCTCTCTCACTCTGCCTCTCTCTCTGTCTGTCTGTCTGTTTGTCTGTCTGTCTGTCTCTCACTCTCTCTGTCTGTCTGTCTCTTACTCTGTCTCTTTGTCTGTCTGTCTGTCTGTCTGTTTCTCACTCTGTCTCTCAATTTCTCTGTCTGTTTTTCACTCTGTCTCTCACTCTGTCTGTCTGTCTCTCACTCCGTCTCACTCTGTCTGTCTCTCACTCTGTCTGTCTCTCTCTCTTACTCTCTCTGTCTGTCTCTCACTCTGTCTGTCTGTCTGTCTGTTTTTCACTCTGTCTCTCACTCTGTCTGTCTGATTCTCACTCTGTCTTTCAATTTGTTTGTTTCTCACTCTGTCTCTCACTCTGTCTGTTTCTCACTGTGTCAATTTGTCTGTCTGTTTCTCACTCTGTCTCTCACTATCTCTGTCTGTTTCTCACTCTGTCTCTCCGTTTGTCTGTCTGTTTCTCACTCTGTCAGTGTGTCTGTCTCTCACTCTGTCTGTCTGTCTCTATCTATCTATCTATCTATCTATCTATCTATCTATCTATCTATCTATCTATCTATCTATCTATCTATCTATCTATCTCCTGTGATTAAGACAGGTGCAGCTTATGTGTTTTGGGTGATGATGATGATGGTGATGGTGATGGTGCTGCACAGCTCATAGTTGTGTTATCAGTGTCTGCGAGCACCGGCCTGTCTGCAACAGCTGTCCACGTGCTTAAGTTTTACCAGCCACACACACACGTACACACATACACATACACACACGCACACGCACACACACCCACACACACACACATACACACACACACACACACACACACACACACACACACACACACACACACACACACACACACACACACACACACACACACAGTAAACTGTATCGTGAAGCTGCCACCACACTGCCGCCGTTGTTCTAGTGCGCCACAGCAGACCCTCTATGCTGTTTTATGTGTGTGTGTGTGTGTGTGTGTGTGTGTGTGTGTACACTGTGTGCGCGCTAAAGTTTGGCCCCGCCAACCCGATCGTTAAGAATGCCACATGTGCGTATTTTTAGCACGCGGAGAAGAGCAGAGATCGGTGTGTGTGTGTGTGTGCGAAGATGACGTTCCCCGCTGTTTACCTGCGCAGAAGTGCGCGAGGACGCAGCCCGGACAGGAGCGCGCAGTCAGACTGGACCTGTAAACACAGTGAGGCTGTGATAAGACTGTCTGTGTTCTTTCATACAACACCGTGACAGCCTTTCCAAGTGTGTGAGTTTTATAACTCAACAGCAGCAGTTTTACATGGCCCCACCTACTTTTAATGTTCCTTCTCAACTCTGGCTTTCTATTGGCTGGTCACAGACATTCCGTTTTTTTTGTTAACTTGAAAAAAAAAATCAGAAATTGTTTGCATCCTGAAATTTTGAGTAATATATATATATATATATATATATAGGCAGACAGACAGACAGACAGACAGGTAGAGAGATAGCAGCTCCCACAGCAGAAAAAACAGCACAAAGGGTAAAAGACAAAAGATAAAAATCACTATAAACAATCACTAATCAAAGGTAAAACTACTCTCCTTAAATTAAAATCTAATTAATTGCACATTGCCCATAAGTATATGGCTAGTGGATGGTGGCTACAACTCCCCCCTAGTGAGGAGTTATACAGTCTGATAGGATAAGGGACAAAGGAGTTTGGGAGCCTATTGGTCTTACATTTAGGAAGGAGAAGAACATACATTTATGTCCAGCTGTTTGGATATTTGGAATGAATGTTGAATGTTGGAGTTCTGTCTTTAGGATTGGCAGTGTTTGGTTTTCACTAAGGCTCAGAAGAGGAAAATGCTTGATTTATTGTTTATTATACTAGTAGTCAGAGGTGTCGAACAGGGTGTAGTGGTGAACTTACCTAACTACCTGGGTCCTTTGTGATTGAGATGCTCTCCAGCAGCCTTGAGGGTTTGGGTTGATAGTGGGGTCCCTGTTTGTAATAATAAAGATGTACATTTTTGCACATTTCATGCTTAATTCAAACAGTCCACTATACCGGACACACTACCTTGTACTCCCTATGCTGAAATGAACATGCATTGTTACAAAACATTGTTTGTTTTGATAGTGTCCGGTCTCAGGAGGTTAATGTGTATTCTAGTAGGCTAGCACTGTGAGAGGCTTGCAGGTTGCAATAACATGGACACTTACTGAGCCATCACACCTTTACTTTGACTGCATGGAACATAAGTCTTTACTTTTAAAATGGTAGTGATGTCAGTAGCCCCCCTTCACTTCTACCCCCCAGTAAGTGTGTCTTTGCCTCTCTGCAGCCGTCGGTGAGGCCACAGTGGTGTGTTGAAGCAATCAACTGTGACAATGTAAAACACACACACACACAACAGCTATTGTTAGGTTCCAGAGTCACTTTTAAAAAGCAGTTTAAGGGCGCCAAACATTTTACTGTACTGCCTTACCTCATATTCTCTCCTTCTTCTGGCCTTTAATTTTACTCTCTCCAGTGCTGCTTTCCCATCATACCACACTTTATGGTAATTACACGCCTCGTCCAACCAGTGAGCAGTACTGCGTCGCCATGGCGCTTGCTGCTCCCACCCGACATCCCTGGCACACATGAGTTATGATGGCTTTGCTGGTGCCAGACTGCTCTGGGGGCAGCATGGGGTCTGCTTCACTGAGAGGGGGGTTATCATGGGTTGGCAGTGACTGATCTAAAGATCTAATGCTGAGTTCAGTGCATATGTGTGTGTGTGTGTGTGATGTATTTGCTATAAAATGGGGTAAACAGCTCTTCAACAGATTTGGGAAGTAAGGAGTGGACAAACGGCAGAGGAAAAGAAATGATCTATAGGTTGTTGAAACGTTGATTAATTTGCAGTCCACATAGAGTTTGTAAATCACATTTTATAGATTTGTTTACTTTTAGGCTGACATGTAGCTTATTTAAAAAAAGTGGGATCCAGCCCCTGCTGGTATACAAGTGCAATTACATACATTCAGTAACAACACACATTAGTTATAAATTCATAATAAGCATGTACACTCATAAAAGAGAAGGTTCTTCAAGGGTTATTTAGTAAAGAGAATGGTTCTATATAGAACCACGAACACTCAATCAACCCAAATTGTTCTTTGCATGGTGAAAGGTTTCTTCAGATTAATGAGGAATGTGATGTAAATGGTTATATATGGAATAGCACCTGTATAGCACCAAAAAGGGTTCCTTTATTATTATCCTTTATTATTACAAACTTGATATCGTAACTACTACACAACACTTTGTGGGGCTATATAAAAACATTTTCATATAAGTTCTGCATAGAACCACAACACTTTCGTCACCAATCTGAAAAAAATATTTCACCATGTTTTTAGCCAACCATACCTCTACCAATTGGTAGAGATGGACAAACACATTGTGTTAAGTTCAACACCTTCTTCAAAAAGATATATGGACTTAAATGTGCTCTACCAAATGGCTGAGCAGGATGTTAAAGGGTTATAACATTGATTTGGGTTTATGTACTAAAATTCATGTTTACATGATCATTTTCAACCTTTTCATCTTGTTTAATTACATTTCTTGTTGCTGTGCTTTTAAGCCTAAAATATGTAAATGACCTCTGTTCTGATTGGATGGCTTTATATTGTGGCTCATTCATAAAGCAGCCCAGGCTGAAGTACTTTGTGGAGCCAAGCTTTTGTAGGCTGTACAAGTGGGTAAAATATGCAAATTAACTGGAAAGAAGTGAATTCTAAGTGGACGGTTTTACAGAATAGTGCAATTAACAAATTTTATGTTCAACATCGTTCACACTTATTTTATTAAAAGTAAAGATTGCCCTTGATTCTTTGTCATTCCTTTATATACATTTAGTTATGTGTGTGTGTGTGTGTGTGTGTGTGTGTTATACCCTTTTGCCAGTGTGTTTGTGTTCTTGGAGAAGTACATACAAGACGCACTCGCAGTGTGTATCACTGTGTGTGTTGTATGTTAAACTGTTTACCTGTTCAGGATTGAACAAATACATGAGGTCGAGTGTTTTTAAAAAGGCCAACATCTTGCTGGGAAAGTCCATAAAAAGTTACAAAAGTTTACATTGGGTATAAATATTGATGTTTTGCAGGTTCCTGAATTAGATGGCTCTCTATCCTCCCGCCCCCCTACCCTACATGTGACTTTCTTTGCTGTTTTTGGGTGAAATTACAGTGGGTCAAGCAGAAAAAGCTGATTACTGCCATGATTTCACTGCTCTCGTCTCTAATTACACGTCGTCATCGAAATCAGTTATTTTGTTAGACATGCACAAGGCTGTTTATGTTGATGTTGATGCTGTTGTTTTTCGTCCTTATGTCATTGTTAATGAGGGCATGGTTTATCTGTGGTGTGGTGTGCTACTACTGGCTGCAATCCTGGCCTAGCCACATACTCTCACACACGCAGGCAAACACGCTTTGGACTTCAATCTGGTTTTACTTAGTTTTTCCACTCTCTGAGGCTGAGTCTTTGTTCACATTTTACAAGCTTTATCACTCTCACTGCCCTCATATCTGTCCATCTCTTCAATCCTTTAACTCCTTAGTGGATTCCAGCTTTGTTACTGCATCTTATTCTATATTTTGTAGTTTGGTTTCCTTTATCTTTGAATGGGATTGCTCTGAACAAGTTGTTCCAGACTGTATGTACAGTAGTGTACATGCTTATGCAGGCACAGGGCCCAGTTTTTGTCCTTTGTTCCTTTTGTTGCCCTCAAAGGATTTACTGGGAAGACATAAAAAGCTTTCTAGCTAGAGACATGAGATGGCTTTACTGTGCCTTGAGGATTTTATGTTTAAACTCTAAGGAGCCTGTATATTGGCTTAAAGTTCAATTCCTTACTAAATTGTTATACATTAATAGCTGAATCATAAGCAAGTAGGGTTCAAAGGGTCAGTATATGTGGTTATAGCATTTTTGTCCTCTCTACAAATATACCAACTGCTTTGTATCTATACTTTATTAGACTCTAAATGTGGTGTGTGTGTCTGTGTGTGTGTGTGTGTGTGTGTGTGTGTGTGTGTGTGTGTGTGTGTGTGTGTAAGAATGGAGTGTGATTCCCCTGGCTCAGACTGCATTCGTTCTGGATGTATCCGTTTTTGGTGCCTGGGTTTCCGGTCAGGTGGTCTTCCCTTCATCCTTAATAGTTTCAACCCCGAAGACTAAAAATACCACCTCCGCCACCCCACTTCATTTCTGCCAACTTCCTGTCCTTTTCTTCTTTTTCTTTTCTTTTTTTCTCTTCCTTTTATCCCCTGTCACCAAGTCTCCTTCAGTGAGTCAATGCCTTATTGAGTCATGGTTGAGGCTCTTAAAAAAGGACATTTTTGTTAAACGGACAGACTCAGCTCATCTGCTTCTAATCACGCCTTTCATTTAGTATTTGTATTGAAGACATTTAGTTGAAAAGGAAAATGAAATCATTTAAAATCATCTAACAATTTCAAACAGACTCATGAGATACAGGTTTTTTTTTTACAAGAAAACATGCATAAATATGCAAAGTCGGAAGTTTCTTGGAATTAAATAAATATTTTTGATGTCTAACATTTTTCTGGGTTGAATTTCAAGTTTCAGAAAGAACGTTTTTGAAGAAAATGCTCTGGCTCAGGGAGCGTTGTGTATTTTTCACTTCTGTATAACACTATCTGGACAAAGTATTGGGACAACCATTGAAATCAGGGGTTTTATTCAGTCCCGTTGCCACAGGTGCATAAGAACAAGCATCCAGCCATGCAGTCTGCCTTTGCAAATATATTTGTGAAATAAAGGGTCATACTAAAGAGGTCACTGAATTCAAGCTTGGTACTGTAATAGGATGCAAGTCACTTTCTACCTTCTTAGATATTTCATGAGTGGTATTGTTGAAAAGTGGGTTTCAATCACCAAGTAGCTGCATGCAGACCTTATATGCCCACGCACAATGCCAAGTGTCAGATGTAGTGTTGTAACTGCTGTACTCTGAAGCAGTGGAAACGTGTTCTGTGGGAGCGACAAGTCACTCTTCTCTATCTGTCAGTCTGATGGACGAGTCTGGGTTTAGTGAATGAAAGGAGAACGTTACCTGCCTTGCATTGTGCCAACTTTGAGATCAGGTGGAGGAGGCTGTTTTTCAGGGTTTGGCCTTGGCCCGTTACTTATAGTGAAGGGAAATCTTAATGCTTCCGCATACCAAGACATTTTGCACAATTGTTTCCAGTTTTGTTTGGGGAAGTCTCATTTCTTTTCCAGCATGACTGTGCCCTAGTTGACAAAGCAAGCTCCTTAAAAGCATGGCTGGTTGAGTTTGGTGTGGAAGAGCTTGTCTTCAACCCTGACCTCATCCTCACTGAACACCTTTGGGATCAGATAGAATGGATATTATGAGCCAAGCCCTCTTAAACAACATCAGCATTTGACCTCACAAATTCTAAAATCTGGTAGAAAGCCTTCCCAGAAAAGTGGAAGCTGTTATAGGTGAATGGTGGACCATCATCATATTAATGTCTGTGGCTTTAGAATGGGTTATAAAATCTGCAGTTGTAATGTGTACAAAGAATCCAGAGGCCACACCAGCTACAGCAGATTTAGATGCCCAAGTAGCTTATTTGTGTGTGTGTTTATGTTTTGTGGTTGCAGGTGGGGCATGAGCGCATGTCCTTCAAGATGTTTCATTACTACCAAAGCCACATGATCCCAACTCTGGTCTTGGAGTGTACCTGCCCTGCACACTCACTTCAACTAATGACATATGCTTATATGTGCACAAATTGGTATACCTGAACCTGACTGTTGTCCCTTTTTTATCTTTCAGATTCAGAGGAGCATCTCTCCAACTCCACGATGGCAACGGTCACCGAAGGCATTGAGATGGTCCAGCGTACCGCAACTGATTCAGGGCTTGACATGGGTAGCCAGAGAACAGTCCTGGATCCTAAAGTCTCTCTGCTTCACAACAAGCGAGGCATGATAGAAAAGGAACAGTCAAAGAAAAGCCAGAGTTACAAAGGGGAGTCCGTGGCCAGTGGAGTCCACACCGACATCCATAATTTCAGCCTGGAGTCCAAGAGAGAGACTGAGTATGTAAGTGCTTCCTTTGAGTCCCGGCAGCAGGACAAACTGGGTCGGGAAGAATGCAGCAACATGCATGTTTGAGAGTTTTTTATGTGACTGCAAGTGATGTTTCATAGTTACCTAAGCCACAGGAACCCAGCTCTGGTATTGGATTACACCTGCTCTCCACACCCACTTTAACCTAACAAAGGGCTTGTTAATTATCCAGTTAGTTATATTAGAAAATGAAACATACAGCATGGGAGCTGCATTCATTAAAATGTATTTTAGAAAAGTCAATAGTATATCAATGTTAGAAATGAAGGCAGGCTTTTGCGGCTATTCCACCATTGACATATTGTCAGTTGTGTGTGAAAGTGCACAATCTTTGGCCAATGTGCTTCCACACAGTGGAATTTGACCTCCACATTTAATCCAACAGTACAGTGAAGCACACAAACAAGTGAACTCACTAGAGGAGATGGAGCACACATGCACACTTCAGTCATGTCGGTCCACATGATCGAATTGACAACCTTTCTGGTCACAAAACCAAGTCCCTAAACTCCAGGCCATGGCCACGGTGTATTGTAATCATAGGTGTGGTTAACCTGAGGACATATCCTTACAAGTTTGAGAAAATTATTGATCCCAGTCGCTATAAAACACAAGTCCCAGCACTCGACATCTTTATGTACTGCTTTGGTTCCAGCGGGATAGTTTTTGCTTCACCACCATTTTTATTGACAGGTTTCTGATTAGTCAGTCATTGAAATACTCTACTGTGTGGAGAAACAGTACTTTACAAATAAAACAAATACAAAAATGCATAAGAGAAACCTCATTTTTTTCAGCCCCAGTACTGATTACATTTCTGTGAACATGTGTATCCGAGCACTTGATTTCATAAAGGCAGCTGGATTAAATGCAACACCCTGTCATTCTTGTTCCCAGCACTTTTCAGTGAAGATTTACACACGAGTGTGTAAGAGTAGGAGAGATCCTATTCATCTGTAGATCACCATGGATAAACTTTAGTTGTCTTTTCTTTAAGATTGTATTGAAAGTATAGGCAATTTATATATGTGTAAATATGAAAGAGGGATGCATTGGTGCTCCTTGATGTAAGCCATTATGATGAAGCTTGGCTGTCTGTTATAGAAAAGAATACAAAAAGTCAAGAGTTTGTATCAGTGCTGAGATTCCATGCTGAATGTAGTAAACTTTGGACTGATTGTGTTTATATTTGCATGTATATGTTTGTGTGTTTTAAGGGCCCGTGTCGTAGGGAGATGGAGAGTGTTTTGAAGAGTCTTAAGATATCCAACGTGTTGAACCCCCGAGGTTTCCGCATTCCAAACTGTGATAGGAAAGGTTTCTACAAGAAAAAACAGGTAAGTACAATATTACATGCCACATCACAAACAACTCTGTTGTGCTTTATTGAACAAACAGCCCGCATGAGTGCTTCTGAATACGAAGAGGACGTTGGTGAGGGGGAAATGAGGGGCTTTTGGAGATGTGTGAGTCATCCAATGACCCCCCACTTGCTTTTTTCCATTAAGAGGATGAGTCAGAGCTGAGGGCTGAGGAATGTTTAATGAGTTTGGGTATATTTGGGCAAACAGGATTATTCAGTGGCTTGCCCAACAGGAAGCTGCTGCCATTACTGATAGGGGAATGAGTTCTGAACCCGCTGAACTGAAGCTTATCCAATGAAACACTAAGACTGGTCCCTAATGTTCAGTTGTATTGAGCATTTCCTCTCTGACTCAGAGTGAGGGTGAAAGAGAAAGAATGAGAGAGAACTGCATAACAATCAAGTAAATGTGGAGTCAATATTGTGACATTCTTGGGACAATATAGGCAGTAACTCTGTCAAATGATAAAAATATTTAATCATAAGTAATCACATTATGCTGAGTACTGAATATTCAGTAATGCAATAATATCATTTTCATCAAGTCTGACCTTCGTCACAGAACATTTCATCAAAACATGAAACTGCCCAGTTTTATATTGACAATAATCTGCCAGGTGATTAATCAGCGCTTTCCTCTGAGCACGCTGAGCAACAATGTATAGGCAGCAATTGGAAAAGAGGCAGAGCTTAACTTCACATGGATCAGAGGAGGCCTGTGTTAGTCTACACTCTCCTAGAGTCAGGGACATTAGTCGCGTTTCCATTGACCATGAAATATCGCAAATTAGAATTGTGAATAAAAATTAGCTTAATGGAAACACGACAATTTCGAAAAAACTCACGTTTTTCAATAAAAGTCTTTTGCGCTGAGATGAGGTGTTTTTTCAGTCGTATCGAAGTTGGTTTATAACGCACAAGTGTATTGGAAACACTCGAACTGACTTTTTTCGCATCAAGGGAGTCATGTGATCAACAACCGGCCATTTCTATTGGCGAAAAAGACAACGAAGAAGACAAAAACAACAGAAAGTGCGAGGATGAAGATGACGCGGCATATTTGGAATAACGAGGAGAATCCTTGGACAATGTGCAGCTGGTTCCACTAGAGATCTCACAGCATCACAAAGTTCATTAAAAGTTGAGTGTGTCATTCTAAAATGTTGAATCCACAGCTCTTCTGTAAAGTCATCGACTACAGTTTCCCAAAAATGCTGCATACGTAGCCGCTCCCAAGTATAAGGGGCTTGTCACTCCAAAGCCTCGATAAGTCGCCGTCTCCTCTGATGGCTGGTGATGAGCGCTAGTGCCGTGGTAGCAGTATGTATAAAGCTGAAGTATGTGTTTACATCCACTGCCGCCATGTTTGTAATAACTTATCATGAGAACAAACACTCACATGTGATTTTATAAAAATATTTCACATTTAATGGAAACACCACAAATCCGAAACTTGTTTTGTCGAATTGTTTTTTCGACAAAACAGAATATCGATACAGTTTTCCACAAAACTGCAATGGAAACGCGACTATTGTAAGTTATAGGAAGAATCAATGAATAGGCTACCAAACACACTGTGGAGAAAATCAGGTAAAAAATAAAATAAATAAACTTTTACTGATCTGAAATACCAGAATCAGATTTTTGGCCAATTATTTGGACACAACAAGGAATTTGGTTTCAGGTGCTGGTGTCTCTCTAGTATTATGAACAAAATCTTCAAATACATTTAATTTACAGAAAACTACAATATATACAATATATATACAATATACACAGCAGGCACAGAATATACAAGGACAAGTAATAAACACACATTGTAGCTATTTGCACAATGAACAGTATACAACGTGCATGCAAATTAAATATGCTCTGAATGAGATTGTACAGTGCAATGTAAAATAATATATTATTAACAGATGAACTTTGACAGCCCTCGCTTTTTCTTGAAACCTTTAAATTATTGTCCATTTTAAACATGTTATACTTTTTTTTTCAAGAGACAAAATGACTTATAAATAGTCTCGCAGTGATTTTGACTAGATTATACTGTAGACGTTTTCGCTTGGCGGAATAGAACGTGGATGTTTGTGAAATGGAATCAGATTTTGGAGATCAGTGTGAGTCACTGTAGTGAGTACTTCACAGATCTGATAATGAACAAGGTGATATGGGGAAAAAAAATATGGGCCTCAGCCCAGTGAAGTTCATTCACACACATACCCGCATACAAGTACAGCATACACACGACCCCCCCTCCCCCCATACACACAGAGATAGAATCCCTGGCATGATCCTTGTGCTATCTATGCAAAGCAAGCAACTGGAAGACTCAGTGCACAACCTGAGAATTTACGACCGGAAAACTCAAACACAAGCATGTACCAGGAAAAGACAGTAAAGGGAGCAGATGAAGAGTTATTTCAGTTGGAGGAAATGCTTTTTAGTAATGTTTTAACTTGCAGCTTTATCACCAGTTTGGTTTTCAGACAGTACAATGTAGAACAATGAGCCAAAACATAAGACCAATATATTAATCAGCATAGTATGCTGTTGGTCCTATTCGTGCCACCAGGCATGGATTCTACCAGACCTCAAAGTGTCCTGTGATGTCTGGCACCAGGATGTTAGCAGAAGATACTTTTAGTAAGATTCTGAAATTTTCAAACTAGAGCTAACACAAATCTGACCTCCCCCATGCATGCTGAAGAATTTGGAGGTCAGTGTTGGTAGATACTCTGCTGACTAAGAGCACCTCACAAGATTGGCCATTTAACAGATGCTCCAACCTCGTCATCTCTAATGATTTGGTTTTTGTCAAGTTGCTCAGGTTTTTTTTTAATTCAATTTTCTCCCAAATGTGTTTGGAAGCCAATTGACATGCCCATTTATTGACACTCCCTATCACTTATAATGTCCCTGACTCTAGGAGGTTGAAGACTAACACAGGCCTCCTCCCATGCATGTGAGGTCAAGCTCCGCCTCCTGATACATTCTTGCCAGGCAGGCAACGCACTCGAAAGAAAGCGCAGGATCCCCAGTTCTGATGGATCATCTGACAGATGCCTGTGCCAACCGACATTAGTGCTGGGGAGAGAGTGGCATCTTACCCGCCTGGAGAGAGCATGGCCAATTTTTGCTCTCTCATGCCATGGCTGCCGATGGCAAGCAGCATGATAGTGATTTGAACTTGTGATCCTCAGATCAGAGTGACAGCACCTTAGTATAGCAGCCATTGCTCAGGTTTTCACACTTATCTATTTCTCACACATCCAACATTTGACTATGAGAACCAGCTGAGTTTTATTACTACTTAATGCATCCCAGGCCTTCAGCAGAGCCATTGTTATGAGATAATCAACATTATTGATATCATCTGTGAACGTGGTCTTAATATTTTGGCCCATTGCTGTATATATGGGCACACATGTGTGTTGGTCCAAAAAGAGTGATCTATTATCTACTGATTAATATGTATTAAATACTGCTCTAAAGTCATCGTTTGTGAGATACAGAGTTTGACTTTAAATAGCACATTAAATAAGAATGGAGAGAAAATGAGCGTGGGACATGTGCCCACTGAGAAATATGACTGCCAGTCATGCACTGACAAGCCGATTAATGAGGGGAAAGAGATGGACGAGAGAGAGAATGAATGTGACTGTAGAGGCATGACTTGGAAAAAAGTGTAGTCAGGGAGACTGGCTTTTCTCCTCATAAACCTTTCAGTCTCGATAAACATTCAACGGCTGCGAAAAGGCACACAAGCATACACACAGGCCCTCTCATACAAATGCACACAAGTGCAACTGCACATATCCTGGGTGCCTAGGGCTCCCAAATAAGATTGGTAATGTGAGTGTGTGTGTGTGTGTGTGTGTGTGTGTGTATGTGTGTGTGTGTGTGTGTGTGTGTGTGTGTGTGTGTGTGTGTGTGTTGGAGGCCATTCCCGTGGAGGGCACTGGCTAATTTTAGCCCTGATTATATGAATTGGCTTAGTGTGCGAATGGAGGCGAGGCATGCAGGCCCCTCCCCCCTTCACTCCTCTGCCCCCCAGGGCCGTTCCTCCCCTCTCCCCCAGGCTAGGATTTCTCTCTGTGGGCTGGAGGCAAGTTCTGCATCCCTGAACTGCAAAAATAATCTTAAATCTACTCTAAATATCTAAATATTTCTCACTTTTAGATTCTTCTAAGAATATTATACAAAAAAGTAACTCATTTATTCAGTTAATTTAATTCTATTGTCAAAAAAATGTTCAGGAATGTCATTGAAACATTTTGCCAATGGAATAAGACATCCTCATGAAGAATTCTACATAGACTAGCTTTAAACAGGTTTTGTGCCATGTGATCTGCTGGCTCACCCTCATCCCCTTTTCACACTGAATGAGATCTCTGAGATGAGGCGAGGGGAAGATGAGAGAGGGGTGTGAATTGCAAGACACGCTGGGAATGGGCACAGACACACATACACATATGTATACACACACTCTAGAACGTGTTCAGAATCCCTTCCTGCATTTCTCTAGCACAGAATGGTATTTTAACTCTATGAGACAATTTCCCAGACAGGGATTAAGCCTAGTCCTGGACTACACAGCATTTTGAATAGTTTCTTTTAAAGGAAACATATACTCCAGGACTAAGCTTAACTGGTCCTGTTTCTGACATATGAAATCATACAATTTTGAATAATTGTTATATCAAATCTTAAAAACGAATTGTTATACCAGAACTTTGTAACTCATGGTTGTTATATCAACACTTCATAACTTGTTATTGTAAAATTTGGTTATCGTTGACTTTTTTTTAGGGAAATTTTGTCCCACTTATCGTTCATCCACCCGGTTTTTGTCAGCGTGCCCACATGACTCACTGCTAATTTTGCGAAAACAAAGCATCCATCCACACGTTCCTCACTCACCAATGTGTTTGTCATTCATTCTGGCTTTGTTTCTTGTTGTTTCTTGTTGATAACCCTCAAATCAAGCTAAAACACTTCAGACTAAATTGACGGCATGCAGTGTTACAGCCTAAAAATGGGTGAACAAGAGAACAGATGTACAAAACAAAGGCTGCTGGCTGGACCACACTGGCACTCTCTAAAACAGAACATAAACCTGTAAGAGTGATGTTAAATGTTCATTTATCCATTTCATTGGTGTTTGCAGAAAATATAATTGTCATTTAAAATGGTCCCACTGAGGAAACTAAAGTAAATATTGTTTCATTATTACTGAGATGTGACACATTTTTATACCAACAACAAGGGCACCTGCCTGGATTTATTGCTCATATTATTGCAGTCTGCATTGCTTTGACCTCAATGTGCTTATAATGATGGTGTGCTGCAAAAACAATTACTACACAAAAGTAGCCACAGATTCTCAGACAGAACTGATGCACAAACTGACAGATGGACACCCGCAACCACAAACTCACAGCTCAGAGTCTGGGACAGAAAACAGCTGCTTTTTCTATCTTCATGCAGTTGTTACACTCACATATTGTATGACTGTGTGTATTTGTGTGTGTGTGTGTGTGTGTGTGTTTTATGAGTCTGTGTTTACCCTGTGGCTGCTTTTAATGCCCTTCCGCCTTCCTGCTGCCCATAAGGGCATCATTATGGGCCAGCGATGACTGAGGCTTGCTTTGTAACACACACACATACACAGTCATACACACATACACAAACTTAGCATACACACAGGTCCGTTGTGTTACAGCCTCGGGCCATCACCGCACTGACAGGGGAATGCTCAACTGCTTAAATATATGCTACTCTGTTTCTTTATACACATACACATACACATTCATATATGTAGATACTGTACCATATGTAACACATTGTCATTGTCAGCTCTGAGGTCATCAGAACTTTGTAACTCATTACATATAAATAACTCATTATAGTGTAATCATTTTGTAACTCATCTTTGTTATATCAAAACTTTGTGATTTTTTGCTATACCAGACCTTTGTAACTGTAATTGTTGTTATATCAGATCTTTATAATTTATTATTACAGAAGAATTTAATAATCTGGGCCCTGAGTGGCTCAATGAACTAAGATACTGTTACTGTGATCTAAGGATCACGAGTTCAAATCTGCCATTGACTGCCATGGCCCGAGAGAGCAAAATTGCAAAAATCTCTGGGTGAGTAAGATGGCACTTTCTTCCAAACACTACTAAGTAATATCGGCTGGCTCAGGGACTGCCAAGCGATCCATCAGAACTGGGAATCCTGCGCTTTTCTCCAAGCGTGGCAACGTATCAGCATCAGTTTGAAAAAAGGCAGAGCTTGATTTCACAAACATCGGAGGAGGCCTGTGTTAGTCTGCACCCTCCTAGAGTCAGGGACATTACAAGTGTTAGGGAGAGTCAATGAATGGGCTATCAACCTGCTAAATATACCACGAGTTTACACATACTGTACATATACACATTCATATATGCAGATTCTATTCCATATGCAGATTGTGACTCAACTGTGGGGGTCAAGTAAACTTTTGCTCACCAAAATTACAGGAGAAAGAATTTTAAAACGTAACTTTTAATGTATGCTATAGTAATGATTGTTTGAACTTTTGTAAATGTTAAAAATATATAAACTTTCATTTGGTGCCAAAAAGAGTCTTTATTTGCATTAAGAATTGAGGTTTTTCAGTAATACATTTCTATAGAGGTCAGCCTATATAGTTTCAGGTGTAAAAGTTTTCTCCCATGCTTGGAAGTAAACGGTCATATAAGGCCATATATCTCCACAGTAACTTTGGCTACTTAATATCTTTGTGACTTTGTTTTTTACTTTCTGCTTTATTAGACATAATAATAGCCTTAAAATGTTATCTGGGCAGTCTGAGGGTGGTGGAGTGCATGTGAAATTCTTTTGCCAAGTGCAAAAAGTACAGAAACAGAAAGTGAGAAATAGGCCATTAGAATGTCACCTCCATGACAAATTGTTTGCAACAAGCCAGCCAGCTAACATTAGTGATATGAGGGATAATGTGACCATTCCTGATGTGCTTTACTTACTTTGTCAAAGGGATCTTCATGGTTAGAAATTTATCCATCTGCTGTGCCTGACTTTTGATTTTAAACAAGATGTGCAGTGATTCTTTATTTCTGATCACGGTAGAGGTCAGAAATTTGGAATTATGAGCTTTAGTCATATACAACACTACCAGGGACATTTGCACATGAGGGGCAGGTGGGACCTGGCCCCACCAGATGTCCCAGTGGAGCAGTGTGTGACATAATCCATAATTGTGTTTACATTAATTTTATTTAAATATTATTTTTCTAACATTGTTGTGTGTTTGACTTATGAAAATGGCAGTAGTTACCAATACATTTAAAATGTTCCTGTACATGTTGTGTAAGGTCAGTACTTTCAGCATTCTTCATTTAGTTAGTGGGTATGGGGCCGCCCCATCAGCCTCTGTTTAAGTAAGTGAGCAGTAGAAAACATTGCACATGTGCAACATGCTTTCAATAATGAGCTGTGGGGCATGCTTATGCTGGGAGCAGCCAATAAAAAATGAAAGATTTGCATACATGAGCTTATGTGAATATCATTTACAGTATCAGTGCAGCTTGCTGCTCAAAAACATCTCAGTAACTGTTAGCCACTGCTTGCGATGCAATATAATGAATCAAATTAGTTTAATCAAAGTTAACAGTTAGGTAACACACAGTCATCTTCCTTTCTTCTTGACTGGAATGGATTGTATTTAAGTTCCTTTTGGTCACAATAATTAATTGAGCAAGTATGTTTGTGTGTATTTTCACTGACGAGTGGGATGCTGCCCATACAGAATTAGGGGCAAATAGGGTCAGCTGTGGCCTAGTGGTTAAGGATCTGGTCTGGTGACCTGAAGGTCGCCGGTTCAATCCCAGGGCAGGTCACAACTGAAGTGCCCTTGAGCAAGGCACCTAACCCCCAATTGTAAGTCGCTTTGGATAAAAGTGTCTGCTAAATGCCTCAAATGTAAATGTATTGTGCCCCACCTTGCTTTCTATTCTAGAGACACCACTGAACATCAAAAAGATTAGTTATCACTGGGATTATTCATAGTTATGCTTCCTCTAGACAACATTAAGTATTAAATTGGCATATCTGGAAGGAAGTTTAACAGAAATAGACATAGAAGTGTACCTTGACAAGAAGCAATACACTTCATACAGACTGAAATGAGTTGTCTGTTTGAGAAGCATTCAGAAAGAAACTGTCACATGCTACATTTACTGTATTCTCCTCACAGCTGTGTCCTCCAGTTGTCCCTCGTTGTCTTCATAATGGCCACTAATTTAAAGGTTTATTTATGTTTTTATGGCAAGAGATCAGCTGCAGTGAAATAAGGTGCAAAGCCAAAGGCTTAAAATGTGTGATGACATGAGGAAAGAATAGAAGAGGATGAGTACAGTGGAGAAGAAGAAAAGAAAGGGATGATTAAAAAAGATGAGGCTCAAGGACGACCTTTTGTAGCCCAGAATGAGTGCTCTGTTTTCTTTCCCAGACTGCTCTTGTTCAGCTCGAGGTATTTTAATTTGGTGCCCTCTCTATAAAAGTTCTTTTGATCTGTTTCCCTCTCTCTCTCTCTCTCTGTAACCCCCCCCCCATCCACTCTCTAATTTCGAGCAAAATTATCCTCATCTCTCATTGAGAAATTCACATTTTCCTCCTGTGTCTTCCTCTGAATGCCTGAGGGAATACATTTTTATAAATGTATGCACTACCCCAGGTTATGTGCCTGTGTGTGTGTGTGTGTGTGTGTGTGTGTGTGTGTGTGTGTGTGTGTGTGTGTGTGTGTGTGTAATAAGCTCCAGATGACTTTGAGTAGGTGCCAGTTTCCTAAAATAGTCTGGCAGCTCTTTAACAGTGTACGGCAAATATTTTAGCAGAGCCAAATTTACTCTCATGCTTTTCACTCTTTTTACTTCACAACAAATACCGCATAATCTGAGCTAAGCCACCATTTCCATGTCATGTACACAAGGTTAAACGAGTAGTCACAGCCCTGCCCCATTTCAGCTGTGTGCTGTAATTCAATTAACCATTTTTTAGTCACTGTCCTGATTGCTTTTACTCATAAAGACCCCAAGTACATTAAGCAGTCTGTACTATGCCTGTGATGAGTGTATCTCTGGTATAGATGAGCATCAGTACTAATTGATCACACACAGATTCTGTGTGACAGTTCACAACATTGCATTTTGTTTCTCCTAACAAAGTCCAATTAAATCTTATAGAATAGAATTCACCCTGAGACAGCTGGGACAAGAGGTCCTTCCTAAGTGGAAGCTAGCATTGCAAGAAAGCAGCAGCAGTAAGAATGATGGTTTAGCAGTCCATCATAGAGGCAGCAGTATAACATGATATTGCACATTTGCTAGAATGTTACAATGAAAGAATGCTAGAATCTTTTCTGAGATTAGTGAGGCGGCAGTTCTCAAAAATCTGGAGTCTAAATCATGGAGGCAGGACAAAAGTACACTTACAATTGGAGTTTTGATACTAGCAAGTTGTACTTACACTGCTTTCTCAGCTGATGTATTGCACTGTTGCTCAAGTACCAGAGATAGAATCTGCAGAGAGCCAGCCTTATAACTAGAAGGTCATCAATTTGATCCCCTGAACTCATAAGACACAACCGAAGTGTCCTTGAACAAAACACCTAAGCCCCAGCTGCTCCCTGGGTGCCATAGACAGGGCTGTTCACTGTTTATGTGTATGTCTTCACTAGTGTGTGTACAGATGGGTTCAACACAACAATTCCTCTGTTTACAAACATATTTGTCAGTGTGTCGCATTCACTTCCCTTTACATAGTCTCTGTGCAAATTTATGAAAGCTGTACCTTCTACAATGGAGTGGATGGCTGGTGGATGGAAAATGTGTCAGCTTTGACAAATAACTGAGATACAACAAGCCACAAAAGAAAAGCAAACAGCTCCATGAAGCATTGATAGATATCCACAGTGATTCGTTTACACTGGAGCTAAGGGTAAAACCAGCTGTAGCCCTACAAGAAGAAGTTAGATGCCATAACCACAAATAGAGCCTGAAGGATGGCAATTAACTTTCATGATAAGGCAAGGAGGCTACAGGCTAGTCCGTAAGGTAAAGTTAGATGTCACATCTACAAATAGAGCTGGGAGTATAGCAACTAGCCTATGTGATAAGGCAAGGAAGCTACTGGAGAAACTGTCGGACTACATGAGTGGTACATCAGGGGACAAAACCATATGTCTGTGTTATATGTCATAATTACTGCTAGAACTGTGGCTTATGGGTTTTCTTCCAAATGAGGGATAACTGCAAAGCCTCTCTAGCTTCAAACACAAGTAATCTGGATTTCCGTCCACAGTTCTGGTGACCAAGCCAAGCCAGTTTTTTGTTATCTTCATCATTCACATTCTCCGAAGCTGGGCATACCCTCACTCAGTGTTGTTGTGTGCCTTCTTCTAGTTTTCATAGTGCATTATTAGTCATTAATGGTGTATAATTGGTCTTTGTGGTCTTAAAATTTGCCTACTATATTTGGGTATCTCAACTCCAGCAGTCATGACTTCATCTGTAGAAAAAAGATGGGCCATCTTGTATTATAACGTGTGCACAGCAAAAAAAAAAAAAAAAATAGAATGAATATGACTGGATCTACCTTCTACACCTCCATCTATAATATACTATCATGGAATATACCACAGTTAGTTCTGACCCCACAATCTGATTGGCTGTGAGACATTCAAGGAGTACTGATATTGCCAACAACAGCACTCTGACTAAAGCTCTTTAAGTATTACTCCACCACATACAAATAACCTAGCACATTCCCCACATTTCCACCCAAAACAGCACGGCACTGAAATATCAGAGAAAGAAAGTCAATACAGTAAAGCAATTGGATTTCTAATGTATTTACAGTTTGATTGAAGAACAAGCATAAAGAAGTCAGTTTTAGTACCATCAACAAAAATGAAATCTGCTTTTACCAGCAGCTTCATGGAGTTAAGAGCTGAAATGAATGAACCTCCGATCAGCTGTAAGTGGTGTTTAAAGAAAGAATCAGGGTTTACACCAATAAATGCATTTCTCTTTTGCTAGCATCTTTCCGGTGCCCTCTTGGGGTACAGACGGAATAGTGCAGATGATCACGCCCCCTCCCTTTAGCCCCTAAATTATGTATCTCAATGATTATGACTGAAGCTCAGTCTGATGATGATGTTTTAGCAGCGGAGTGTCTGATACCTGATACACTGATAACAGAACTGTAGTATAATCACAATAATACATTCAAGGGTTGTGCTATAACTTGAGATATTGGTGTACTGATCTTTGGGCCTCGTGTTTGCAACTGCAGCCCACCAGTGCCCGATATCTCACCTTATAACACTAAATATAATGTACTATTGCTTAAATAGTAACGTTCCTACCGTTGTCACTAGAGACTGTTTTTCCCACATTAGGAAAATCCAAATCTCTGTCATGATATTTTAGTGTCCATCACTATTTGGTTCCACTGTTGCTACTTTCTGAGGCATTGTTTGTTCTACTCGGAGTCTTTGGATGCCAACTCCCTTCTATCAGGACCTTGTAGTTGTGCAGAAAAGGGAAAGGGATGTGGGAAAATATGCCAGACCCGATGCATTGTGGCAGTACAAGGTCACAGTCAACCTCACAACATGTTTGTGTCAAACATCCTTCCTTTACTTGCCCCTAACTTGACCTTTCAATCTGTGGATTGAATGCACCTTCTAATCTACACTGGAGCTCCACTGGAGCTCATTTTGGACCACAGTTATAATGTTTATGCAGATGAATACTGAAACTTCTGGTATTCTAGTGTCTCAAAGCCCTTTAGCCTGCATTTTTTAGATAATTATCACTACCACCGTTTAATATCGACACCACAACACACCACATTTTACAATGACCTTGATCACAATAATTGATATAATGGGAAGTCTTTTATGTTTTTTTTTTGTTTATTATTGCATCATAATGATGTTGTCATTATTCTTAATGTAATTTATTCTTAGTGCTGTAATATACACTATTAATAGATATGGTTTTTCAATGGTTCTTTAGTAAAGAAAGAGCCCAAAGGGTTTTTTGCATGATATAAGTGTTTTTCAGATTGATGAGGAATGTGCTAGAAATGTTTTTATATAGATGCCTTTTGAAAATGGTTCTATATAGCACCAAAAAGGGTTCCTCTATTATTACATTCTTGTCATCAAAACTACAAAACATAACTACATACACTCTTAAAAGAGATTGCCTTTCAAGGGTTCTTTAGCAAAGAAAGTGGTTCTATATAGAACCACAAACACTCAAAGAAGGTTCTTTGCATAATGAAATAATTCTATACAATTACAGATTATTACAAATTTCTCATTTTAACAATAGCAGAACCTTTTTGGGGCTATTTAGAACCATTTTCAAAAGCATTCTTTATAGAACCATCTACAACACTTTCCTCATCAATCTGAAAAATGCTTTCACCATAGAAATAACCCTTAATCTACATGAAGGGTTCTTTGAGTGTTCAAGGTTTTATATAGAACCATTTTCTTTACTAAAGAACCCTTGATGAACCACGTTTTAAGAGTGTAGTTCTCAATCATTGGACTTGCTATTTGATAACTAGTATTTCTTTAAATATGTTAGCTGCTTAAATGTCTGTGGTACATACAAGTTTAACTGTTTGAACTCCAGGATCTTTGGTGGATTTAGCTTCACTAATATAAACTGATGTACTGATGGCTTGGAATAGTTTTCTCAACACCACATGGTCATGTCAGTGCCAGAAGAGGAATATAAAGTTATAAAGATTTCTGTCTCTCTCTCTCTACTACTACTTCTTGTCACTGAGTCTGCATTCCTACCTCAGACGTGATGTTTGATTTGGATGCGTTTCTGACTCAGTGCCAAAAAGGAAAGAGAGAGGATGGTAAAAGTGTGAGGGAATGTATACTTTTTCATTTTTTCCCAAACCATGTCTGATTTTCTAGAGGATCTGGCTTCTTGATTAATTTCTAGATGCTTATCTAGAGATCTGATTTCTAGAGAAACAGATACTTAATTAAATTAAACTGTAAAAAAAAAAGTGATGCCATAGTAGATCCCAATAGAACCATGTTGTAGAGAGTGTGAAGAACTTATTTTAAAGATTCTGTTCCAGTTTAAATGACGGTTCTTCTTAGAACCTTTCCTTGTTGTTGAGGTTGTTGAAATGTTAAATGGGCTCTTGATATTCTTACATCTCATTTACATGTTATTATTTATTTAAATATTTATTTTTATAAATATTTTTAGAGAACCAAAAATGGGGTTTCCATCATAGGATGCAAATTATCCTATTAGAGCTGTTGCAGGCTTCCATTTATCTATTAAGATGATTATTTCAGATGACCTGCATATTCTCTCTCTCTCTCTCTCTCTCTCTCTCTCTCTCTCTCTCTCTCTCTCTCTCTCTCTCTCTCTCTCTCTCTCTTTCACACACACACACACACACATACACACACACACACACACTCACTGTCTTCCTCACTCTAGATTCTAGTGTTGGTGTTACTCTCTGACACCTGGGTGAGATATGCTGGGAGAACTGTGGTGTTGCCCTTGCTTCTTACCCCGTTTGTTTGGCTGTTTTCTCAAATATTCATGTTTCCTTTCTTACATATACTGTACATGTTCATTCATTTGCCCCGTTCTCTCTCTGTCTGCAGTGTCGTCCATCCAAAGGCCGCAGAAGAGGCTATTGTTGGTGCGTGGACAAGTATGGACAGCCTTTACCAGGCTACGAAGGAAAAGAACAAGGCCAAGTCCACTGTTATAACCTGGAAAAGAAATGAAGAATGCAGCCAGAGAGATAGAGATAGAGGTAGAAGGGAAGGAGGGAGAGAGGAAGATAGAGAGAGAGGAACATCCCCTCTAAATGGTATCCACAGTGAAAGGGGGAGGGAGATTTTTAAAGGTGCTGCCCTATTGCTGAGCATCCCACCTATGCGCTGGAGCAGGGACTCATCAGACCAGGTCACTTTTACACATCAGGGGATTGAAAGGGGTTAGGGGCTAAAGGGAGGGGGCGTGATGATCTGCACTATTCAGTCTGTACCCCAAGAGGGCACCGGAGAGATGCTAACAAAAGACAAACACATTGCATTTATATATTAGCTGTTAGCTTTCTAACACTGTGTTTATTTGTGCAAGAGTTTGTTGTATATGCATTTGAAGAAGACTCCGGTTGACCCTCTCTTTTCTGTTAAAAAAAGGAAGAGCCTTCTTTAAATCACTGCCATGACTATCACCGTCTCTCTCGTAGCCCCGTAAGGCTTTCTATCTTCACCCTTCTATTATAGGACCGTTTGAAATGAGAATGCTCAGTAGCATTGGGCAGCGTTCGCCATTGGCTCCATCTGAAGCACAAGCACTTGATGCACTTTGGCCCCTCATTGGACAGCGACCCCATTCTATTATAGTGGCCATATAAAAAAATATATATATAAGCGATGCCATATCAGGACCTGTTTAATCACATTGAATGGCCTTTTCAAAAAACATTCAATGCAAACCTTTTTTTTTTGTTGTTCTAATTTGCTTTAACTCACTGTAAACATGCTTGTATGTTCATTTGTGGACTTAAACCCATGTTTAAGCATTTGGGAGACTCACTACATGTCTTTTTGATGCCTGTTTTCCTGTTCAGCTAGAAGAAGAAGACTATGTAAGATATCAAAGCTATAGCCTGCAGCATGCTTCCAAATGGATTCCAGATGGATATGATATACACCATCTTCAACTCGCTAATATACATCACAGAGCACTTAGCAATATTGCTCCCAATGCTCATTCACATCTTTTTTGTTTAGACACAGGTATTTTTGTCATATATTTGCAAATGTCTTTTTGTAAGTTTGAATGTACCGGAGATGCATTAATAACCTAGCATTACCGCTACATAGCTGGTGCACTCCAAAGCTTGATAATAATCACTGGCAGGCAGGTTTTCATTTATTTTCTTCAAATCAATGCCTTAACTGCTTCAGTGCTGAAATGTGACAAATGATGATTAGGGGTATTTCAAGCTCTGGTTTTAAATATCGTCCACCTATTTCACCCAAATGTCAAGGCTACAGCTCATCATGGTGACCCTGTTGGATCATTTGTTTTACAGGGAGGATGTCTGGTCTCATTCTGTCTCTGTCTGACCTCCTGAGAAAAGACTTGAAAAGTGGAGGGTGCCCGAGAGGTAACCCACCCAGTAGCTCAGTAGCACAGAATCGGCCAAAAGCTTGACCCCCAACCCTTACCCCTCCACCTCCCACCAACTCCCTTACCCAAAAAAACATCTATTAGAAGACTAAAGACTTAAGAAATATTGGTGCTACACCGTTTCTATTCTTCATGACTTGATTCTGGGGGAAAAGCATAAAATTATGCTTAGCTATTGGCCCTCCTTCCTTTAACTTGTGTGTCATTTTTATATGAATATATATATATATATATATATATATATATATATATAATTTCTGGCCAGCTATGTGTCTGAATAGGCATGTGAACATTACTTTTAAAGATGGAAGTTATTTATCTAAGAAAGAGATATAAGCTGATCCAAACATTTTCTTAAGTGACTCATTGATTGCACAACGGTAAATAGATAGAACTCAACATATTTTTTGGGAATATAATCACTAAAGTTTTTAGATATTTAATCAACAGTGCAGTGTGCAAAGTCTCAGCGATTAGTTAAGAAATGGTTCTGTCCTTGGTTGAGTGGTCTAACATCTTCAGGTTTCTTAGTTCTTTCTCTTGGCGTAACTCTCAGCAAAATTTTAGCGAAGTTGATGTGAATGATGTGATAGCTTTTGGCTTAGCTAAAGTTAAGTCTAAGCTAAATATTTAGATCATGTCTTTAAGTTAAGCTAAAACAAAGTGAATGTTCAAGTCAAGCTGATGCTAAGCTAATGTTCAAAGCTAAAGCTAGGCTAAAATCAAAGCTAAGGAAGAGTGAGCCAAGAAGAAAAAAATAAAACCTTGCCACCCATGTTCTGTTGTGCAATGCCAGGGCCACTTCTCGCCGCAAGTCACTTTTAAGGATCTCTCCGTTCACGGGTAATTGTACTTTTTTATCATTTAAAAGAATTTTGATTCTTTAAAAAAAGCTTTTCATTTTACTAAACTAGATATTACACAGCTATGCCTTTCTTTAAGAAAGGAAATGTTTTTGTTCAAATATAATTTGTATTTAATGTCTTTTTTAAAATAAAAATAAACACTATTTTAATTTACACATGACTTCTGATCTCTGTTTGAGTGAATGATAATAGACTTTAATATATGTGGCATCTGCTCCTATACTTTGTATAGTTTTACAAATATTTGGGCTTTGTGTACACTCATAGAATAAATTACTCATGTAATTTTGATGTCATCATTATTGATAGGAAACAATAAAAAACTTTGGGCCTATAACTGACCTTTGTGGAACTCCAAGATAAAAAAAAGAAAATTCATTGTTACATAACAATAGCTATTGAACACAAATGAATAGAGATGTTTCAAAATCAATTATACATGTGTAAAATATTTGACTGCAATAATCAGTGTTGGCTGGTGAAAAAAATTCTAGGTGGAGCTCTTTGGAGCCATATTCAGTCAGTTTCTGCAACAATTTCATTATTATCCCAAACTGTATGACACCAATGCTCTGTGAAAAAATCAGTAACTCTTTAATTGGCAGCAAAGGCTAATAAACAAAAATTCATTAGTTGCATGCAAAAGTCCAAAGATAGAAAGTACAGTATGTTTCATTAGCTTACCAACTGAGTCTGGTTCAGAAACATATACAATGAGCAAAATGAGCAAAAACACTACTAAGTCTAAATATTAGATATTTCTAGAGGCAAATTACGTGTCAGTAATGTCAGATATTCCTAAAAAACCACTGATTGACAGATTCAAGGACGGTGATCGGCTAAATTTCTGTTGCTATGCTGTATCTTGTGTTAGTAGGTCAATGATTGGCTGCTGCTTCTCTGACAGGGTGATATTTCTGTCACCTCAGAAGACAACACACACAAGACAACTTTCACAAGAAAGTTAATTTCCCCCACATATATTTTATATAATACATTTTATTGTGCAGGTTTAGCACATTCATATTTAAATTACGTAGGTATTGATTATTTAAAATATATATATATATATATTTTTAATTAAATAAAAAAACATTTCCACCTTACTGATCAGCTGCCACTGGCAATAATTGTTAGATTGAAAAGTTATCTGTAAATGCAAATATATGCATTTGCAGAAGAGCTACCTTACATTTTATGCTTCATCAAATATACAGAATCCTTCATTTAATGTACTTCATGAACATTTTCATGTAAATAGAGCAGAACAGTTAAGCAAACTTCCTGATAAAACAATAGAGCTTCATAATGTTATCATTCATTGATGAAAACTTTTATAAAGAATAATTTAATGTGAAGATGAAAAAAGGGCAGGGGGTGGTGCCAGAGAGGCGGCATATTCTGCCAAGGGGAGGGAGGCATTCCTGTGCCCGACCAGTACAAACAGAGAGCAGGTCAAAGGCACTGCAGAAAGCGGAGCCTGGTTCCCCCAAATACCGAGCTAAAGTTAGTGTGCAGCTCCATTTGAGATTACCACGATAAGGACACACACACAGAGTTCTGCCCACAGGCAATTTTAAAAATAGAAAAGACAGAACATAATCATAATTTGGCAAGGTATGCAAATTAGAGTGAGAGAAAGGGAGAGCAGGGAAGGCTTATTTGTCGGAAGCTTCCACATTATGTGCTTTATTGCTCCTTTGTTTTGCAAATTGAATTGAACTGTACATGTTTATTTCAGGCTCACTTTGTAGCACCGATAACAAAGACTGTAGTCAGTAATGAAGACAGAATGCAGTTTGTATTAAATATAATTTCCACAATTTATTACAATTAGAATTTATTAAAAAGGCATATATACACTGACCAATTGCTTTGGAGTAAAACAGCAGCAGGATCCCACTTCTTCACAGTGGATAAGTGTAGAAACTGCAGCATCAAGAAAACAAAAACAAAACTAACCACAGCATTTGCTCAACACAACCATCAAATACAGTCCGGCTGATCTCACTTTGATTCACAATCACCCAACCTCAAGTCCTAAGTTCATGGATAAAACAGCAACATTGGCGAAAGCTCTCCAAAGGCTCTCCAGCACATCAACACAGATACAACAAAAAATCATCAAAAACAGAGGTAGGAACAGGCAGTTACCCGTTTCAGAAGCTGTGAAGACCAATACCCATCATGCACTGCTGCATAAAGTACAGAATCATGAGTGCTGTAGTCCAGTTTGCGAACATAAGAAACTTCAGCGAAAGTGTGAATTATTTCACAGAAATAAAATGAGAAAAGTCATTAGTATAATAACAGAAAACGTCTGGAATGGTGTACGCAGTGACAAAGTGGTTTGGTCATGCAGTGCTTTTTTCCATTTAGATTCCTCCCAACAGTCTGTTGGAAAGGTAAGACAAATGACACTGTTAATAAAACACACTGAACATACACATTTTTACACCATACAAAAATAATAATAAGGCATAAGGAATAAATATTCTTATCCAAAAAAAAAATTATATGAATACATTCAGTTTAAATAAATACACATGGATGTTTTATGTAAATATAGACATATTCATAATCCTTTTAGGAAAAAAATAGATTTTCTCTCTTTTTTTGGTGGAATTGGTGAACTAGTATTCACCAATTAAAAGCAGTGTACCTGAATCAAAAACACCATGTAGGCTACAATAAATAAATAGAAAATATCAAAAGAAATCAGTGGCATAACGTTGTGTGTGTGTGTGTGTGTGTGTGTGTGGAAATGTAGTCCATCAGAAACAGTTCCTTATGGCCGTCATGTATGTGTTTATGATCAGTGATTAAGTTCCTGGGGACAGTCAGCATCTACAGGCAGTTCACTTGAACCTAGAATCTTCTTCCCATTCCAGGATGACACACACCAACACTTCCCTCTCTGACCGTCTAGAGATGATTCACACTACAACGAGACAAAGAAACAAGAGTTATTACACAGCCTTTATTTTAGATTATGCTTGCATTTTATTTCCCTCCTGAGTTGCTCGTAACATTTGTGGGTTTATATCCTGTATATGACATCATTGGTTATTTATGATACTGGGCCTTTAAGACTGATATATGTGAGATATCTGGTTTAATTGGATGCACACCAATTAAACCCCATTCAAAAATCAATCCAGACTGAAGCATGTCAACCTGTACAGGACAACTGAAACTGTAAGCTGAATAGGCAGGTATGTAAATACACTGTGAATTCATAACATTCAGATTCTGCAGCTTTTACTTATCTATTAACTTATTTTATCTTTAAAGAGGCAGAAGAAAAAGGTCCTCTAGGCCTTTAGATATACACAATACACATTAAGTATTGGTTCAGGCCAATAGTGTCTCAGCATCTTGCATAATGTTGCATTATATATATAAAATTTAAAAAGATAGTTCTTCAAGGGTTCTTTAGTAAAGAAAATGGTTCTACTGTATATAGATCCATGACCACTCAAAGAACCCTTCTCATGGAAAATGTGTTATTTCAATGGTGAAATGGTTCTTCAGATTAATGAGGAAAGTGTTATAGATGGTTCTATACAAAAGCTTTCTGAAAAGTGTTCTGAAAAGTCCCAAGAAAGGTTCTGCTATTGTTAAAAAAAATTACGTTTGTAATAACAGAGGAACCCTTTTGGAGGCTATATAGAACTATCTTCAAAAGTGTTCTGTATAGAACAATCTACAACACATTGCTCAATAATCTGAAGAACCCTTTCATCATGCAAAGAACCTTTTGAATACTTTCTTTGCTAAAAAACACTTGAAGAGCCATATATATATATATATATACAGACAGAGAGAGAGAGAGAGAGAAGTTGATTGATTACCTGTTTGGGTTTGTACAGGCCATGCTTGTCACAGTTTGGCAGGTAAAATCTGGTCAGCTTGTCTTCCAGATTCTGTTGGAACTTAGCAATCTTCTCAAGAGCTCTTTGGAGCTCCACATGACAAGGACCCTGGAAGAAAAGGAGAAAAATTACATTACTATTACTATTCTAAAGTTCTATTGAACTACATAGAGCATTCACTTCAACAACTAATGTGAACACTAATCTGTAGTTTTGGGATGGAGACCCTTTAAGTTTAAGGCCTTCAAAGCCTTTGAGGAAGAGCCTGACTATGTGCACTGGACAACATCTCTGAATGTGTGTATTTCAGGCACTTCTGTCTTATTCAAGGTATGCAAAGCTTCACTTATTAGCTTAATGTCATTTAGACACATTGGTAGTAGCAACACATTGGTTCAAATGTGAATACTAGGCTATATGTATGTCATTTCAAAGCATTGCTTCTCTGAAGTCTTTACGTGCCCTCTAGCGGTTTGATGTGGTACTGCAGGTAAATATTAGATGGGTTCAGTTAGCCTACATTATTGCCTTAAAATAGCCCCCGGTTTGATCGCGTGTGTGCTTTGCTGCTACTGTCCGCCCACCTGCTCCACATGTTTCCTCCGGATGGCGTTCAGTTTGGACTTCATGCTTTCCTGGGCGGCCATCTGCCGGGGGTCTAGGGGCTTCCCGTGAGGGGACACGAAGAGAGTCGGGGTGGATTCATGCTCGAGCTCAGGTACATCTGAAAGAGGAGAGTTAACTCAAAATCAATGTAGTCATACACGTGTATCCTTCCGTTCACACTTCATACTGGTGTATGTATATAACACACACACACACACACACACACACAGAGAGAGAGAGAGAGAGAGAGAGAGAAAGAGAGAGAGCAGCCAACCGCTGATGAAATCTCGCTAAAGATTACAGCGTGCTGCCTACGTCACGCGCGCGCAACACTCATTGCAATGGAAGTGCACACGAACCGGCCTTACCTGGTGTCCGCTGACTCTGCTCGTGCTCGTACTCGCCGGGGTCCGCGCACACGGCCTGGCCGCGCGTTAGCGCGTGAAGGGGTCGCGGCTCACCGGGTCTGGGCAGGCAGCGCAGCCCCGAGCCGCACGGCGCGGTGTAGATGCCGCAGAGCTCGCCGCGGGAGAGCGCGCACATCATGCAGCAGCCGCAGCCCGGCTCGCGCAGCACCTCCGGGCAGCGAGCGTCCACCGGCGGGCACTCTCTCTGCCGCTCTTCCGTGCACGGGGCGCAGCGGATCGGCTCCTGAGCCACCGGGGAGGCGCGTAGCCCTGGCACGAGCACCAGCGCGCTCACAGTCGCCACCGCGCACAGCACCGCGAAGTTCATGGGCATCATCCCCGAGAGAAGAAAAATAAATAGCAATATAAATAAATAAATAGGATAAGAAGCTGAGAGTGAGGAGCTATTGCGGGCTCGCCTAGCGCTGTTCGCTCGAATCGACTACTGCCGCTCTGCCGCGCGCCGCCGTATTTATAGGCGCGCGCAGTCGCCGGCACGTTAATGTTTGATGAATGATTTCCGAAGAGAAGGAGTGGGGGATCCCGCTCAGCCCTGATTGGAGAACAGAGTGCGCCTATTGTAATACGTCGGAACACACCGTGCTGGAGATCAGCGAGGGGTTTACACAGATTTAGGATTAAAACGGCGTGAAATCCTCACTTAGCTCGACGTGCTCAGAACAGTCTCAACTCATTCAGTCACACGACAGATATACATACATACATATATACAGCCTACATACATACATATACATACAGCCTACATACATCCATGCACATACATACATACATACATACAGCCTACATACATACATACATATGCATACATACATATACATACATACATACATACATACATACATACATACATACAGCCTACATACATACATATACATACAGCCTACATACATCCATGCACATACATACATACATACATACAGCCTACATACATACATACATATGCATACATACATATACATACATACATACATACATACATACATACATACATACAGCCTACATACATACATACATATGCATACATACATATACATACATACATACATACAGCCTACATACATACATACATATGCATACATACATACATACATACATACATACATACATACATACATATGCATACATAGTGATATACTTACATACAGCCAACATACACATACATACATACATACATACATACATACATACATACATACATAGTAAATCTTCCAGTGTTCAATCAACACTATTAGAGTTAAATTAACACTGAGCGTAATTGTGTTGATTTAACACTGACATATTTACTGTGTACATACATACATATACATGCATACATAGTCTACATACATACAGCCTACATACATACATATACATACATACATATACATGCATACAGCCTACATACAGTACATACATACATACATAGTCTACATGCATGCCTATATGTAATGCCTACAAGCTATGCATATAAGAATATAAGTATGCTATGTACATAAGTAAGTACATGTTTTATCTTAGGGAGAGATTAAATGTTAAGTAGATTTTAAACTCGTGAGAAAATATATGTCGTTCAGTTTATTTATGTATAAAGCTTAATTTGCCCTGTTTTAGTAACATTACTGTTTAGTACTTAATGACGTACAGTATAGACGGTAACACGTGACCAGCCTATACGTTTGAACAGACGCAGTTACAGCTGCCGGATATTGGCGTTTAGTGTGTGTGTGTGGGTGTGTGTGTGTGTGTGTGTGTGTGTGTGTGTGTGTGTGTGTGTGTGTGTGTGTGTGCGTGTGTGTGTGTGTGTGGTCCGAACACGTAATGCACTGAATTATATTATTAAAAGTGCCCCTGTCCCTTTAAACTGATATCCATCACTCAGTATATACATTACTCTGGTACTGAAGAGTCAGTGGCTAAATGAATTAAACTGCTTTATCTGTGAATACACAGCACTTAGTTTAGCCACAGGGGGTGAAGTGAAAGTGGTCACCAGGCGTTTATGTGTATATTTAGGTTCATTATAGATGAGTAGTCTTGAAGTGGAATCTCTGGTTCCTGTGTCCAACTGGAGCTTCTAATGTTGAACAAGCTGATGGTCTGTGATGAACAACGGCCTTCATTCATTACAAGAGACAAACATGTGTTTGGAAAACTGTTACACAACGTTCAGAGGCTCATTTGGGTCTCACTCTGTCTCGCTTGAAGCCCGGAGAGCGCGCTCCCGTGGCACTGGGGTACGTGACCCTGCGCGCGGACGGATACAGCGATTGATGCTGCTTTTGGAAGCACTATTGTGGTTACCCCCTTTTTCTGTTGGGGGTGGTGGGGTAATAATAGCCGCAGTACATGACGACTCACACGTCTCTCGAAACTTCACGTGCGACCCCCCCCCCCCCCTTTCTCTCTCTCTCCCTCTCTCTAGCGCGCGCACAGCCTTTTGTCTGGCCTCGTTTTGGCTGTGAAGGACGATGCGGATAATGGAGTGGAGTTGAGGACACTGATGGAACTATTTTGTCTTCGTCCTGCAATCTCTGTTTTGTCTCGAGCGCGTTCACGCACCGGCACGTACGTGATGGACGTGGGCGCTCGCAGGACGCACTGTGGGGAGTGTGTATACTGTGCTGAGCTGTCTTAAATATAATGCATTTAAGTTGACATTTTGTCAGTAGGAAGTTTGTTGGTGTGTTTTATGGACATTTTTGGAATCAAACCATTTCAATATGCAGCTCCTAAACCTCATCCAGCACAACATTAGGACTGCAAGCATGACTCTTCTGTCAATGACATCATGCATTTACCTGCCAAACAGGTCACTGCATTGTCCAGTAGTGACAGGGTCAGTTATTGGCAACGGTACACTTTTAAAAACATTGGTTCTTCAAGGGTTCTTGATTTAAAAAAAATTGTTATTTATAGAACCTTGAGCTCTCAAATTACCATTTGAATGGCGAGTATTCTTCAGATTGAAGAATGTGTTCTAGATGTTGCTATGTAGAACTCTTTTCCTTATATAACATTCTACAGTACATTCTTCATCAGACCGAAGAACCCAAGGGTTATTTGCATGTTCATGGTTCTGTACTACCACTGTCTTCACTGAAGAACTCCAAAAGCCGTCTTCTTTTAATAGTGCAGATGGTTCTATAAGCGTTTTGAAAATGGCTCCTCTGTTAGTACAAGCTTGACATCATAACAACAGTAGAACCCGTTTTGGTGCCAAAGAAGCATTTCCAAAATCTGTGCTATATAGAACCATCTACAACACATTCTTCATCAGTTTGAAGAACCATTTACCATGCAAAGAACCTTTTAATCATATATAACAATTTTTTCAGTAAAGAACCCTTGAAGAACCATTTTTAAGAGTGAAAGCTTCCACCTAAGCCCCCCCTGAATCATTACAAATCAGATTTACTGTATTGATATTAAATGCCCTCCCAACTTTCTGCCAGTTGTAATGGGCTATTCCATTCCAGCCAGTTGCAGAAAAGTAGGAGTAGGACATGGAGAAGATATATTTGCTACAGTACCAAAGCTAAATATAGAACAGATAAAACTATCAAATTTATTACTATCCCAGTTTTCATCATAATGCTAAAAAACAAAATAACTACTAATAATACATCCTTAAAACTGTGTGAAACTGAAACCAAAGTCAAAACAAAATAAAACTGAACTAGTGACACCGTTCATATCTTTTTAATTTTTTTTACATCATCCATTCAAATGAGTGTAAAAGGAGAAAGCAGCCAAGGTGAGATAGGCTGTGTGTAATGTGATGGGTTGATTTGTCAGTAATAACTTTGTTGATGTATTTTATGTGCACTTCATCTAATTCAGGCCATTTAATAACATTCAGATCATCCAACAGCACATTATACTGCAAACATGACTTCTTTGTCAATTATGACATGCATCAACTTGCTAAATAGGGCACTGAATTATCCAGCAGTAACAGAGGCAGTTATAGGCACAGATTTTTTTTTTTTTTTTTTTTGGGGGGGGGGTGGCATGTCCCCTGCACTTTTTCAAAAGTTTTGGACTCCTGGCGTCGAACACTAGGACCCAGCGGAAAACAAGCTGCCCAAGCTGAAGCCTCTTGAAGCCTCTTTCCATTTAGAGCTCTGCAAGCTCATTGATTGGCTCTACCATTTATTGCTAATGTGCGCTTGGCTTTGACCTTTGTATGCTCTTGTGCTCAGAATTCACAGCAAACAGCTAATCAGAAAGCAGTAACATCTTTTAATTCTGTGTATATAATATGTATATATCATTCTAGGTATTATTATATGTAAATGAGGTCTAATGACCATACATTCCAAACATAAGTGTAAAATTTGTGCTAATGAGTTGGAGT
The DNA here is from genome assembly GCA_036984385.1 of Crenuchus spilurus. Lineage (NCBI taxonomy): Eukaryota > Metazoa > Chordata > Actinopteri > Characiformes > Crenuchidae > Crenuchus > Crenuchus spilurus. Next base: position 63,814 of record BRDA01025708.1, read on the forward strand.
GAAGTCGACTAACAAGGTGAAGCACATAATTGAGTGATAATTTTATGCTACATGCTTTTAACAATTTATTAATATTTGATAATGTATTAATATTTTATTAATGATTAATATTAATGTTATAATTTTATTATTAATAACGATTATTAGTTATTATTAGTATAGTATTAATAATAACTAGTAATTATGAAATGAAAAAAATATAATTTTTAAATAATGTATTAATATTAATTAATAATTAATTTAAAAAAACACTGTTCCAACTGTTAATTTTGATCCAACAAAATTATCAAATTATTACTATCACATAATCATAATGCTAAAAATTCAAAATCTAAACTAATACAAATAATCAGTTCTTAAAAATATCTGAAACTAAACTGAAAACTAAAATCAAATGTACATAAAATTGAAATTTTATGAAAATGAATTTTAAAAAATATTGTTTTCTTTCATTTTAATGGTATCATCAGGCAAATGAGTGGTAAAACATGTGCTTTATGCCTGCAGTGACATGAAGATCATACCACAAGTCCAGTAACCTTGACTTTTTAATACCAGACAATACAATTACTGCTGACTATAATATGCTATGGCAGGTTATAAAGTTTGTAGGTTACAGATTAAGATTAAGATGATTAAGATTAAGTTAAGATGAACCAATTTGCCAATGTGATTTTCACACAATGGAATTTGACCTCCGCATTTAACCCATTCGTGCAGTTAAACACACACACTAGTGAACACACAAGGCTGTGAGAATTTGTGCCCGAAGTGGTGGGCAGCCCTTATCCACCGGCGCCCGGGAGCAGTTAGGAGGTTAGGTGCCTTGCTCAAGAGCACTTCAGTCATGTCCTGTCTGGGGATCAAACCTTGCGGTCACAAGACCAGGGATGCGTTTCCCGAAAGCGATTGAACTTAGCGATTTACAAACAACTTTAAGAACGACATAACTTTAAGAATGCAATTTTTCCAACTGTTTCCCAAAAGCCTTCTTATCTTCCAAACTTACGAACGAGTCCCTAAGTACTACTTAATTGACTCCGCCCTCGTGTCTGCTTCAAATAGGCTCGGCCAGTTGAAAACTGAACCACCGATTTACATACATTTCTTCATTATTAAGCCACAAAAGTATCATTGTGTAAACAATAATTATAAAACCAAACATCAAAAAAGTATTTACAGTACATACATGCAGAAAAAAATAAAAACATTTCATTTGCAGTTGCTGTCCATCACATGCCAAGCCTACCTATAAATAGGCTTGTATGTGTCCATGATTAATCAGTGAATTTGATTGGCTAAGAGTTGACAAACTTAGTAGGCCAATTTGTAACCATTGCTTGGGACACAATATATTAATTTACTACTACGACTGTTACCCTTATGAGATCAGAGAGAATAATATAGATTAAGTCCAGAGGTTCTATACAATGATGTTCACAAGCAATAGAAAATTTGGGTCTGCACCTCTAAAGAGCAAGCTGTGGGCAATAGTGGCAATAAAGAATTCCATAACAGAACAAAGAGGAAACACTGAACCTCTGAGTGACACTAGAGTGTGGAGGCTTATATTAGACTTAAAGGGCTAGATATGGAAATGAGATGTGTGACAAGTTATATGAGGACAGATTATGGTTTCTTGGGTCATTTTGGATGCCGGTAAAATTAGTTGCTTTGCAGGGAATTTGAGAGGAGCATGATGATGGTAGAGGCACCGAATTGAGCTCTTGCTGTTGGAAGTGGTAGTTCAGCAGAAGTTTAGAGTGTCTAGGTAAAAGGTGGAAGAAGTGAGACTAGAACTTGGGTCAAATGAGCAGGTGGGAAAGTTAAGGAATGAGCACAGATTAGAGGATTCAATGGGCTGGTTACCAAAGACCCAGTGTGTTGTGAGGAAGAGAGGGATGGATGTGAAGATTGTTGGATGAAAAGAGAGTGATATAGGTGGATCAAGCCAGGGTTGCAAGGTGGATGATGAAGGGGAGTAATTGGATTATAAAGGGAGGAGCAGTTTGTTACAATGGGAGTGACAAAAGGGGGAAAGAATGAAGGGGTGGTGAGAAAAGAGGTTTGAGGGCAAGTTGAGATAAAGAGAGTGAGCTGGATACTGGGACAGATGAGCAAGCAGGAGCTTGGATGGATGAGACATCACTAAAGTAGGGATCGACAAAAGATCTCTAACAGATAAAGCTCAGATAGATGGGAGAGATGAGATTGTTCAGTGAAAGCTGGAGCAGACAAGCCAACTTTGGAACGGATGAGTGAAATAAATGAATGAAAGAGAGCTGGAATTAATAAAAGCGCTGGAATGGATGAGAGAGTGATAAAAGGAATGGATAATGTTTGAAATTGACAAGATATGCAGCAGATGAGAGCGCAAGAGAGCAAAGAAGGATGAAAGAGGAAAAAAGCAAGCAAAACATTGTTTGGACAAATGTGAGAGTGCAAGGATGAACGTGATAGAGAACTGGAATGACTGAGAGAGAGTGGAGCTTGGATGACAGCAAGAGCAAGAGGGGTAGAGAGAATGGGGTTGATGGAGAGAGAGAGAGAGAGAGAGAGAGAGAGAGAGAGAGAGAGAGAGAAAGTGAGAAAGAAACAGCTGGGATGACTGCAGAAGAAAAATACACAGAGATGAGATAATTATGAGAAAGAGCTGTGATGATTGTGTGTGAGAGAGTGTCAGGGTGTCTGCAAGAGAGAGTGTCAGGATAATTGTGAAAGAGATGGAATGAATGCGAGAGAGATGGTTTGAAGGCAAGATAGGTAGTATGAATGCAAAAGAGGTATAAATTTGATAGGGAGATGGGATAAAATCCTAGTAACCACAAGTAATAGTATTAAGGTCAGAATGAACTAGTGACACTGAAACTAGTGACATTTTGCATCTGAAAAACTGACCCAAGAGCAATTAGGAGAAGCTCACAAATAAAACAATACAATAATGGTATTGTACTGTAACAATACAATAATATTTGGAAATAAGATTTCAGGGAAGGACAGAACAGGAAGAGGCAATAGAAATGGGGGGAGTCAAATTTGTCAATGCGTCACAGGCCCTTGGCTTGGCATCCTCATTGTTGGGTGGGTACATACCAGTGTGGTGTCTAATCATACTCCCCTGTCTTGATTTAACTCCCAAGACTCCCTCTGGCAGTTTTTGAGTCTTTGACAGTCTTTGACGCAGATGTGTTGACATCCTATAGGCAATGTGTTGATGTCCTGCAAGTAACATGTTGATGTCCTCTAGACAAATGTGTGGACCTGTTTCTCCTCCAAAGGACCTGGGAACCTTGTAAGGACACATGGGATCATGAACTCTTTGAAATATCTGGACATTTTGAATCAGAATCTGGTGGTCTCTGCCCGAAATCTGAAGATAGGTCATCACTGGATCTTTCAGCAAGATAATGACCCTAAACATGCAGCCAAATCTACTCAAAAATGGTTCACAAGGCAAGTCAAGCTCCTATCATGGCCATCTCAGTCCCCAGACCTCAACCCAATAGAAAACCTGTGGGCTGAGCTGAAGAGGAGAGTGCATAGGAGAAGACTCAGGACTCTGGACGATTTAGAGAGGTTGTGCAAAGAGGAATGGTTGAAGATGCCTCTTTCTGTATTCTCCCATCTTGTGAAGAGTTATAGGAGAAGATTAAGTGCTGTCTTGTTGGCAAAAAGAAGTTGCACAAAATACTAACACCAGGGGTGCCAATAATTGTGGCACACATGATTTCATTCAAAAGATTTATTTCTTAATGTGTGATTTTTTTCCCCACCAAATAAAGGCACTTTGATTAAAGCTTAGATTTTTCTTTTTTTGCATTGTTGTAATAATTTAATTAGAAGCCAAATAATAATTTATTAGAAGCCAAAGAACACTTCTTAACCATGGGTGCCAATAATTATGGAGGGCACTGTATAAGTAACATGTTGATGTCCTCTAGACAAATGTGTTGACGTCCTATAGGTAAACAAATTGACATCCTATAAGTAACATGTTGATGTCTGTTAGGAAAGAAGGTGCACTAAGGTAGACATTACACTTCCACAATACACACTCCAACCACTGGGGGGGACTCTCTCTCTTGTTGAGATCCTGAAGTGGAGTCTTTAAAGAGGCCTGCTGCAGGAGTGAGGCCTGAGTCAGGAGTGAGGCCTGGGTGTGTCCAAGATGGTGGAACTAAGTCTCGTTTGAATCCCTCTCCTAACACACTGGAAACCTTTTTGTTTAAATTTTGCCTACCCTTTTTGAACTTCCTCTTGATGCTTGAACTGGTCGATTATAGAGTCATCGCTTGGGTTCTTCAAGGATCTTCAGGTAAGAGGAGTGAACCCCCTCAGCTTACATTCACTCATATCCACCACATACACCTTACTTCCTCATTGGGTAACAGCAACATATAGTCATTAGGCTAGGGATCCTAG
>BRDA01025710.1:0-10919 GCA_036984385.1 Crenuchus spilurus
GTGCTACATGTGATGTTAGCAAGTTTCAGAGTGCTATCCCCACTTTTTGGGTGAATATTGCACATTTGATGCAAAATGTCACAACTAACTCAGACAGCATGCTAGAAGCTCGACGTTGGGTGCATATTATGCCATTTGGTGCTACATGTGACGTTAGCAAGTTTCAGAGCGCTATCCCAACTTTTTGGGTGAATATGGCACATTTGATGCAAAATGTCACAACTAACTCAAACAGCATGCCAGAAGCTCCCCGTTGGGTGCATATTATGCCATTTGGTCCTACATGTGACGTTAGCAAGTTTCAGAGTGCTATCCCCACTTTTTGGGTGAATATGGCAAATTTGATGCAAAATGTCACAACTGCCTCAAACAGTATGCTAGAACCTCGCTGTTAGGTGCATGTGGTGTCTTTTGGTGCTACATGTGACGTCATCAAGTTTCAGAGCGCTATCTCCACTTTTTTGGTGAATATGGCAAATTTGATGCAACATGTCACAACTAACTCAAACAGCATGCTAGATGCTCGCCGTTGGGTGCATATTGTGCCATTTGGTTCTTCTACATGTGACGTTAGCAAGTTTTAGATCATTATCTCCACTTTTTGGGTGAATATGGCACGTTTGATGCAAAATGTCACAACTAACTCAACAGCATGTTAGAAGCGCACTGTTGGGGTCATATTGTGCCAATTGATGCTATGAATGACGTTAGCAAGTTTCATAGCGCTATCCCCACTCGTTTGGTGCATATGGCACATTTGATGCAAAATGTCACAACGGCCTTAAACAGCATGCTAGAACCTCGCTTTTAGGTGCATGTGGTGCCTTTTGGTGTTATATATGACATCATCAAGTCTTAGAGCACTAGCCCCACTCTTTTGGTGCATACGGCACATTTGGTATAAAATGTCACAACTAACTCAAATAGCATGCTAGAAGCTCGCCAGTCGGTGCATATTGTGCCATTTGGTGCTAAATGTGATGTTAGCAAGTTTCAGAGCGCTATCCCCACTTTTTGTGTGAATATGGCACATTTGATGCAAAATGTCACAACTAACTCAAGCAGCATGCTAGAAGCTTGCCGTTGGGTGCATATTGTGCCATTTGGTGCTACATGTGACGTTAGCAAGTTTCAGAGCACTATCCCCACTTATTATGTGAATATGGCACATTTAATGGAAAATGTCACAACTAACTCAAACTGCATGCTAGAAGCTTGCCGTTGGGTGCATATTGTGACATTTGGTGCTACATGTGACGTTAGCAAGTTTCAGAGCGCTATCCCCCGTTTTTGGATGAATATGGCACATTTGATGCAAAGTGTCACAACTAACTCAAACAGCATGCTAGAAGCTCGCCGTTGGGTGCATATTTTGCCATTTGGTGCTACATGTGACGTTAGCAAGTTTCCAAGCGCTATCCCCACTTTTTGGGTGACTATTGCACATTTGATGCAAAATGTCACAACTAACTCAAACAGCATGCTAGAAGCTCGCCGTTGGGTGCATATTTTGCCATTTGGTGCTACATGTGATGTTAGCAAGTTTCAGAGCGCTATCCCCACTTTTTGGATGAATATGGCACATTTGATGCAAAATGTCACAACTAACTCAAACAGCATACTAGAAGCTTGCCGTTGGGTGCATATTGTGCCATTTGGTGCTACATGTGACGTTAGCAAGTTTCAGAGTGATATCCCCACTTTTTGGGTGAATATGGCACATTTGATGCAAAATGTCACAACTAACTCAAACAGCATGCTAGAAGCTCGCCGTTGGGTGCATATTGTGCCATTTGGTGCTACATGTGATGTTAGCGAATTTCAGAGCGCTATCCCCACTTTTTGTGTGAATATGGCACATTTGATGCAAAATGTCACAACTAACTCAAACAGCATGCTAGAACCTCGATGTTAGGTGCATGTGGTGCCTTTTGGTGTTATATATGACATCATCAAGTCTTAGAGCACTAGCCCACTCTTTTGGTACATATGGCACATTTGGTGCAAAATGTGACGTTAGCAAGTTTCAAAGCGCTATCCTCACTTTTTGGGTGAATATGGCATATTTGATGCAAAATGTCACAGCGGCCTTAAACAGCATGCTACAACTTCGCTGTTAGGTGCATGTGGTGCCTTTTGGTGCTACATATGACATTAGCAAGTTTTAGAGCGCTATCCCCACTTTTTGGGTGAATATGGCACATTTGATGCAAAATGTCACAACTAACTCAAACAGCATGCTAGAAGCTTGTCGTTGGGTGCATATTGTGCCATTTGGTGCTACATGTGACGTTAGCAAGTTTCAGAGCGCTATCCCCTCTTTTTGGGTGAATATGGCACATTTGATGCAAAATGTCACAACTACCTCAAACAGTTTGCTAGATGCTCGCCGTTGCCTGCATAAGGTGTCATTTAGTGCTACATATGACGTAAGTAAGTTTTAGCGCGCAAGCCCCACTCTTTGGGTGCATAAGGCATTTTTGATGCAAAATGTCAGAACTACCTCAAACAGTTTGCTAGGTGCTCGCCGTTGGGTGCATATGGTGCCATTTGGTGCTACATATGATATCAGCAAGTGTTGGCACCCTAGCCCCACTCTTTGGGTGCATAAGGCACATTTGATGCAAAATGTCATAACTACCTCAAACAGTTTGCTAGATGCTCGCCATTGAGTCCATATGGTGCCATTTGGTGCTACATATGATGTCAGCAAGTGTTGGCACCCTAGCCCCACTCTTTGGGTGCATAAGGCACATTTGATGCAAAATGTCATAACTGCCCCAAACAGCATAATGGAAGCTCACCATTGGGTGCATATGGTGCCATTTGGTGCTACATGTGACGTTAGCAAGTTTCAGAGCGCTATCCCCACTTTTTGGGTGAATATGGCACATTTGATGCAAAATGTCACATCTGCCTCAAACAGCATGATGGAAGCTCGCCGTTGGATGCATAATGTGTTATTTGGTGCTACATATGACGTAAGCAAGTTTTAGCGCTCGAGCCGCACCCTTTGGATGCATAAGTCACATTTAATGCAAAATGTCACAACTGCCTGAAACAGCATGAAGGAAGCTCGCCGTTGCGTGCATAAGGTGTCATTCGGTGAAACATGTGACTTCAGCAAGTGTTTGCGCGCTAGCCCCAGTCTTTGGGTGAATAAGGCATAATTGATGCAAAATGTCACATCTGCCTCAAACAGTATGCTAGATGCTCGCCGTTGAGTACATATGGTGCAATATGGTGCTACATATGATGTCAGCAAGTGTTAGGGCGCTAGCCCCACATGTTGGGTGCATATGGCACATTTGATGTAAAATGTCACAACTGCCTCAAACAGCATGCTAGAATCTCGCCGTTGGGTGCATAAGGTGTCATTTGGTGCTACATATGACGTCAGCAAGTGTTAGCACCCTAGCCCCACTCTTTGGGTGCGTAATGCACATTTAATGCAAAATGTCAAAACTGCCTCAAACAGCATGATGGAAGCTCGCCTTTGCATGCATAAGGTGTCATTTGGTGAAACATATGACTTCAGCAAGTTTTTGCGTGCTAGCCCCACTCTTTGGGTGCATAAGGCATATTTGATGCAAAATGTCACATCTGCCTCAAACAGTATGATAGATGCTCGCCATTGAGTATATATGGTGCCATTTGGTGCTACATATGATGTCAGCAAGTGTTAGGGCGCTAGCCCCACTTGTTGGGTGCATATGGCACATTTGATGCAAAATGTCACATCTGCCTCAAACAGTATTATAGAATCTCGCTGTTGGGTGCATAAGGTGTCATTTGGTAATACATCTGACCTAAGCAAAATTTTAGCACGCAAGCCCCACTCTTTGGGTGCAAAAGGCACATTTGACGCAAAATGTCAACTGCCTCAAACAGTTTGCTAGATGCTCGACATTGGGTGCATATGGTGCCATTTGGTGTTACATATGATGTCAGCAAGTGTTAGCACCCTAGCCCCACTCTTTGGGTGCATAACGCACATTTAATTCAAAATGTCACAACTGCCTCAAACAGCATGATAGAATCTCGCCGTTGGGTGCATAAGGTGTCATTTGGTGCTACATATGACGTAAGCAAGTTTTAACGCACGAGCCGCACTCTTTGGATGCATAAGGCACATTTAATGCAAAATGTCACAACTGCATGAAACAGCATGAAGGAAGCTCGCCGTTGCGTGTATAAGGTGTCATTTGGTGAAACATGTGACTTCAGCAAGTGTTTGCGCGCTAGCCCCAGTCTTTGGGTGCATAAGGCATAATTGATGCAAAATGTCACATCTGCCTCAAACAGTATGATAGAATCTTGGTGTTGGGTGCATAAGGTGTCATTTGGTGGTACATATAATGTCAGCAAGTTTTAGTACGCAAGCCCCACTCTTTGGGTGCAAAAGGCACATTTGACGCAAATTGTCACAACTGCCTCAAACAGTTTGCTAGATGCTCGCCATTGGGTGCATATGGTGCCATTTGGTGTTACATATGATGTCAGCAAGTGTTAGGGCGCTAGCTCCACTCTTTGGTGCATATGGCACATTTGATGCAAAATGTCACAACTGCTTCAAACTGCATGATAAAATCTCGCCGTTGGGTGCATAAGGTGTCATTTGTTGCTACATATGACGTCAGCAAGTGTTAGCACCCTAGCCCCACTCTTTGGGTGCATAATACACATTCAATGCAAAATGTCACAACTGCCTCAAACAGCAAGATGGAAGCTTGCCGTTGTGTGCATAAGGTGTCATTTGATGGTACATATGACATCAGCAAGTTTTAACGCGCTAGCCCCATTCTTTGGGTGCATATGGCACATTTGTTGCAAAATGTCACAACTGCCTCAAACAGCATGATAGAAGCTCGCTGTTGCGTGCATACGGTGTCATTTGATGAAACATTTGACGTCAGCAACTTTTAGCGCGCTAGCCCCACTTTTTGGGTGCATATGGCACATTTGATGCAAAATGTCACAACTGCCTCAAACAGCATGATGGAAGCTCGCCATTGGCTGCATAAGCTGTCACTTGGTGAAACATATGACGTCAGCAAGTTTTAGCGCGCTAGCCCCACTCTTTAAGTGCATATGGCACATTTGATGCAAAATGTCCATCTGCCTCAAACAGTATGCTAGATGCTCGCCGTTGGCTGCATCAGGTGTCATTTGGTGCTACATATGATGTCAGCAAGTTTTAGTGCGCTAGCACCACTCTTTGGGTACATAAGGCACATTTGATGCTAAATGTCACAACTGCCTCAAACAGCATGATAGATGCTCATAATTGGGTGCATAAGGTGTAATTTGGTGCTACATATAATGTCAGAAAGTTTTAGCACCCTAGCCTACTCGCACTTTAAAGCAAGTAATTTGGAAATTAGAGAGGAACTGGCGTTCAACTAAACTAGAAATATTCCACTGTGTCTGGAAAAACAACTTTACTGAGTATAAAAAAGCCCTCAATAAAGCACGTTCAGAATATCTTGCATCACTGATTGAAACCAATAAAAACAATCCTAGAGTACTTTTCAGTGTGATTTCTAAGCTTACAAAAAGTCACGCTGAAAATGAAACTCCGATTCCAGCTAATCTTACTAGTGACACCTTTATGAACTTCTTCAATAATAAAATAGAAAAAATTTGACAAAAAACTACATCTGTAGCCTTACAATCAAGCTGTCTGCAATCAGACTTAAATGAAATAGAACAAAACACAGCTTTGAAAGACAGGCTGGAAGTTTTTAATCCAATAACACAACTAGATCTGAACTTGTAGACTTGATGCTATTCCTTCAAAATTACTTAAAGAAACACTCTCAGTTACAATTACACCTATTTTAACAATAATAAACTCGTCTCTTAACTTAGGACACGTACCCAAAACTTTTAAACTAGCAGTTATTAAACCTTTGATCAAGAAATCAAATTTAGACCCTAATATATTGTCCAATTATAGACCTATCTCTAACTTACCATTCGTGTCTAAAATTTTAGAAAAAGTTGTGGCCCAACAGCTTTGCTCATATTTGCATAAAAACCAAATTTATGAAAAGTTCAAATCTGGATTTAGGCCCCATCATATCACTGAGACAGCTCTTATTAAGATAACAAATGATCTTCTTGCCTCTGATCAAGGTTGCATATCCTTATTAGTTTTACTTGATCTAAGTGCAGCTTTTGATACAATAGACCACAATATACTAAAAAGACTAGAGAATATGATTGGAATCACAGGAACAGCCCTATTGTGGTTTAAATATTATCTAACATAACGTTACCAGTTTGTAAATGATAATGATGTACCGTCCAACAGTACAAAAGTGAGATGTAGAGTTCCACAAGGATCTATCTTAGGACCTCTATTATATGAATAAATAGAGTATGAACTTTATATGCTTCCATTAGGCCACGTTATAAGTAAACATAATATTAATTTCTACTGTTATGCAGATGATACACAACTTTATATATCAGCTAAACCTGATGACAGGATCAGATTACAGAAAATGGAGGATTGTGTAAAAGACGTGAAATGCTGGATGTCATATAACTTCCTTCTCTTAAATAGTGACAAAACAGAGGTCCTTCTTCAGGGCCCAAAAACCATGAGAAATAAATTATCAGGCTTAAATTTAAATCTGGATAACTTCACTGTTACACCTGACTCAGTAGCAAAAAATCTTGGTGTCATAATTGACTCAGATTTATCATTTGACCAACACATAACTAAAACTACTAGAACAGCTTTTCTACATCTCCGTAATATTTCCAAGTTAAGAAATGCCTTATCCCTACAGGATGCAGAAAAACTGGTACATGCGTTCATTACTTCTAGGTTAGATTACTGTAATGCACTATTATCAGGATGCTCAAACAGGAACTTAAATAAACTTCAAATAGTTCAAAATGCAGCAGCCAGGGTTCCTACTAAAACCAGAAAATTTGACCATATTAGCCCAGTTTTATCAGCACTACACTGGCTTCCAGTTAAATACCGAATCAAATATAAAATTCTTTTATTGACGTATAAAGCGATACATGGTCTTTTCCCCCTGAGTATTTACAAGACCTTATTTCCTATTATGAACCATCTCGTTTACTTAGATCACAGGGTGCTGGCTTCTTGATAGTTCCCAGAATTCAGAAATCATCAGCAGGGGGAAGAGCCTTCTCTTATATGGCCCCTCATCTTTGGAATAACCTCCCAGACAATGTTCGGGACTCAGTCACAGTCTCAACCTGTAAGACTAGGCTGAAAACATATCTATTTAGTTTAGCTTTTGGTAATTAAAACTTTACATTATAGAAAGGTTGTAGGTCCAGGGGTGCACTGGCGTAGGGATTTATAGTGGACTGAGATGCTGAGGCTGTCATACCGCTGCTCACGCGATCACTCAGGTTTGTTGACAGTGAGCAGAGGGATGCCAGTGTCTCGGGGAGCTCCCATGCCTGTTTACCTTCTGGCTCTGTCCTTTTAGGTAGGCTGTTCTAGATAGTTCTGCCAGAGTCAATAGCCACATTGTGATATGTCTCTATAAATCCAAACAGAACTAATTAAATTTTTTGCCCACCGGTCCAGTCCAAGGTTGATGGAAGGCTCCGGTTTCCTCCCACAGTCAAAAAACATGGAGATCAGGTGAATTGGCTACTCTAAAAAAAAAAAATTACCCTGGTGTGTATAAATGTGTATGTCTGTGTATGAATGTATGTATGTATTTATGTTTGCCCAGATATGGTTGGCACTCTGTCCTGGGTGATCCCCCTAGTGCTCGATGCAGTCCTCCAGGTGGACGGTCACTTACAGTTGAGAGTACGCTGTGCGCAATTGGCTGCCGCTTCTCGCCGGTGTGTGTAAATGGAGTGTGTTGATTGTAAAGCATCCTTGGGTTTGAGAAAGGCGCTATATAAGTGTAACGTTCATTCATTCATTCATACATATGACGTCAGCAAGTTTTAGCGCGCTGGCCCCACTCGTTGGGTGCATATGGCACATTTGATGCAAAATGTCACATCTGCCTCAAACAGTATGCCAGATGCTCGCCGTTGGGTGCATAAGGTGTCATTTGGTGAAATATATGACGTCAGCAAATTTTAGTGTGCTAGCCCAACTCTTTGAGTGCATATGGCATAATTGATGCAAAATATCACAACTGCCTCAAACAGCATGATAGAATCTCGCCGTTGGGTGCATAACCTATACACTTTTTTGTCTCCTTACCATATGGTGACCACGGAGGAACGAACACTCTCCAGGCTCAGCACGGAGCTCGAGCAGCTGGGTTGCCAAATCCAGTGGCTCTTGGAGGAGCAGACCGAGCTCCAGCGTGAGAACACGAGGCTCGAAACTGCCCGCGATGCTTCCTACGTGGACGTCTCCCTCTCGGCTCCACTTTCACGGCGGTTCACCGGGACGGCCAGCTTTACTCCTGTGCCGGGCTGGAAGTACCAGCGAGGGCGTGGGAAGCCTAGGTCCCCCCCCGATGCCACAGCCAGTCTTCACCTCAGCCAGCCACTTTGAGAAGCTTGGCTCCCAGCCTGCACCTGCACCAGCACCAGCACCGGCACCAAAAGATAAACAGGACAGTGTTCTTATTATCGGGAGCTCTATTGTTAGACACTTAAAAGTCTCTAGTGTGAAAAATAATGCTAATGTGTGTTGTTTACCAGATGCACGTATCCTGGATGTTGCTAGACGGCTTCCCCCAGTGCTCCGGCAGCGTGAATACTTCGGCACCGTCATTCTCCACGTGGGGATGAACGGCATCTCTGCCCACCGCAGCGAGGTCATGAAGGAGCACTTCCGTTCACATGTGAATACCGCTCGGAAGAAGACGATGCCAGGATCATCGTCTTCGGCCCCCTGCCTACCTACAGATGAGGGTGCGAGTAATTCAGTAGGCTCTTCAGATTCCACTCCTGGCTCTGGATCTGGTGCGTCACTGTCGGCGTGGACTACGTGGACAACTGGGAGTGCTTTCGGGATCGTCCTGCACTCTATCGCCAGGATGAGCTCCACCGCAATCGCCTAGGTTCTGCGGTCCTCTCGGGAAACATCGCAGATGTTCTACGTCAGGACTGACTTACTCCATACCACAAACAACAGGTAACTAAGTTACACAGCGAACAGGTAAGTGACCTTAATGATACTCTTACAGATAATGGCCATTTGTCTGCTCACAACAAGGGGAAGGATTTATCTACAGTACTTGCTCTCAGAAATATAAACACTTTTTGCAGTATTAAGACTGTCTGTACCTCGAACCAAATTTAAACACAGAAAATCTCAAACAACGTTTCACAAAAACCTAATCACTATTAAACCATCAGAGATAGAATATAGTATCATCCCCTCAGAACTAAAGCTCAGCTTACTCAATATAAGAGCACTTAACTCAAAAGCAGTCATTATGAATGATATTATAATCGATCAGAAGTTTGACGTTGTATGTCTTAGTGAAACTTGGGTAAGGAAAGATGAATATTTAGCATTAAATCAAGCCACACCAACAGGCTTTAAATATGTCCACAGTCCCAGATTGATAGGCAAAGGGGGAGGATTATGTGTGATTTACAGAAATACTTTAAATATTAACCAAAAGCATGGTGTCAGGGCTCATGCTCCACCCGCCGACGCGCACTCTCAGCCCTTGGCAAGCCAGCCAATCAGCGCAGGGAGAGAAGGTCGCCTTCGCTGGAGTACTGACACACCTGCAGCCAATTTCACTGCTCTATAAACTGTCTTTCCAAGCACAATGAAATACTTCCAGTTTAGTTGATTGCCATTTCTGCTCTAGTTTCCTTACAGTTTATTTTAAATTATGTGTTTGTTCATTATACCACAGAGCGAGTTTTTTCTGTCATAGTTTTTTATGCTTAAGTAGTGCTACATTATCTAAAGTTGTTCAAAGTTTTTTATTTATATAGTCAGTTAGACTGTCTAGCTCAAGTGGGTTTGATGGGCCATTGACTGACGTCAGTAAGTCTATGATGTTGTCAGTAAATTTAGGGGCTGTAGATGAAGTTATTGAGCGCTTTAGACTGTAGCGTGGGCATGTACTCATTTTATAATCTAAATTTAGTTCATAAGAGATTGTCTGAGATGGTTGAGGTAATATATTTAAGTAATATATTTAAGTTTCTTATGTTAATGCCCAGGGTCAAAACTAAGTCTCGGGTATGATTGCAATAATGTGTGGGGCCTGATACATTTTGGGTGAATCCAACAGAGTTTATGATTGAAGTGAATGCCTTTTTTAATGGATCATCACTTATCTCAAAATGAATGTTAAAATCTCCTACAATTATGGCTTTATTACAGGATATGGCTAAATTAGCAGCTAATTCACCTAAATATTTTAGAAGTTCTGAATAAGGCCCTGGTGGTCTATAAATACTTATTAAGAGATTGTGTTCTTATTTGTGATTGGGTTATTTATATTTATGTACACCATTTCAAATGAAGAGAAGTTGTAGCCATGTGTAATGTGGGGTGATGGACGAGTCAGACTGCATTTTAAAAAGAATAAGAGAGTTTTAATGAATGTAATGAGTGTAATCACAGTGAAGGCAAAAAGGTGAGCAGCATGACAAAAAACAAACAAGGGTAAAGGCAAACTGAGGTCAGAGGAGGTACAAAACAATAAGCTCACACAATAAGGCAAAGATACGAGGCACGATACTAAGACAAAAAGCAGACATGTATCAGGATAGAAGGCAAAGTCAGGAAAGCAGACACGTGCGTATAAGTAAATAAAATATTTACTGAACGGATGGTCACAAAAGGGATCCAGGTAAACAGGGAATACAGCAAACAGAGATAATGACGTCAGGCAAGAGAATAATCCAAAAGTAGGTCAAGGTCAAAATCACCAGCAGAGCAAACAATGACAAAAGGGCAAAGACAAAACGTGGTCGAA